>CAWVNZ010001699.1:0-65771 GCA_963930735.1 Dioctria linearis | reverse complement strand
TATTTTTTGAAAAATTTACTGTAGAAAAGGCAATCCCTGGCTTAGTTAAAATTTGCGACAGTAAAAAATTATTTTTTGAAAATTTACTGTAGAAAAGGCAATCCCTGGCGCAATTAAAATTTGCGACAGCAAAAAATTAGTTTTGAATAATTTACTATAGAAAAGGCAATCCCCGGCGCAATTAAAATATGCGACAGTAGAAAATAATTTTTTGAAAAATTTACTGTAGAAAAGGCAATCCCTGGCGCAATTAAAATTTGCGACAGTAAAAAATTAAATTGTGAAAAATTTACTATAGAAAAGGCAATCCCTGGCGTAATTAAAATTTGCGACAGTAAAAATTATTTTTGAAAAATTTACTGTAGAAAAGGCAATCCCTGGCGCAATTAAAATTTGCGACAGTAAAAAATTAATTTGTGAAAAATTTACTATAGAAAAGGCAATCCCTGGCGCAATTAAAATTTGCGACAGTAAAAAATTATTTTTTTAAAAATTTACTGTAGAAAAGGCAATCCCCGGCGCAATTAAAATTTGCGACAGTAGAAAATAATTTTTTGAAAAATTTACTGTAGGAAAGCCAAGCCCTGCCGCAATTAAAATTTGCCACAGTATAAAATTATTTTTTGAAAAATTTACTGTAGAAAAGGCAATCCTGGCGTATTTAAAATTTGCGACAGTAAAAAATTATTTTTTGAAAAATTTACTATAGAAAAGCCAATCCCTGGCGTAATTAAAATTTGCGACAATAAAAAATTATTTTTTGAAAAATTTACTGTAGAAAATGTAATCCTTGGCGCAATTAAAATTTGCGACAGTAAAAAATTATTTTTTGAAAAATTTACTGTAGAAAAGGCAATCCCTGGCACAATTAAAATTTGCGACAGTAAAAAATTATTTTTTGCAAAATTTACTATAGAAAAGGCAATCCCTGGCGCAATTAAAATTTGCGACAGTAAAAAATTATTTTTTGAAAAATTTACTATAGAAAAGGCAATCCCTGGCGTAATTAAAATTTGCGACAGTAAAAAATTATTTTTTGAAAAATTTACTGTAGAAAAGGCAATCCCTGGCGCAATTAAAATTTGCGACAGTAAAAAATTATTTTTTGAAAAATTTACTATAGAAAAGGCAATCCCTGGCGTAATTAAAATTTGCGACAGTAAAAATTATTTTTTGAAAAATTTACTGTATAAAAGGCAATCCCTGGCGCAATTAAAATTTGCGACAGTAAAAAATTAATTTGTGAAAAATTTACTATAGAAAAGGCAATCCCTGGCGCAATTAAAATTTGCGACAGTAAAAAATAATTTTTTGAAAAATTTACTGTAGAAAAGGTAATCCCCGGCGCAATTAAAATTTGCGACAGTAGAAAATAATTTTTTGAAAAATTTACTGTAGAAAAGGAAATCCCTGGCGCAATTATAATTTGCCACAGTATAAAATTATTTTCTGAAAAATTTACTGTAGAAAAGGCAATCCCTGGCGTATTTAAAATTTGCGACAGTAAAAAATAATTTTTTGAAAAATTTACTATTGAAAAGCCAATCCCTGGCGCAATTAAAATTTGCGACAATAAAAAATTATTTTTTGAAAAATTTACTGTAGAAAATGTAATCCTTGGCGCATTTAAAATTTGCGACACTAAAAAATTATTTTTTGAAAAATTTACTGTAGAAAAGGCAATCCCTGGCACAATTAAAATTTGCGACAGTAAAAAATTATTTTTTGCAAAATTTACTATAGAAAAGGCAATCCCTGGCGCAATTAAAATTTGCGACAGTAAAAAATTATTTTTTGAAAAATTTACTATAGAAAAGGCAATCCCTGGCGTAATTAAAATTTGCGACAGTAAAAAATTATTTTTTGAAAAATTTACTGTAGAAAAGGCAATCCCTGGCGCATTTAAAATTTGCGACAGTAAAAAATTATTTTTTGAAAAATTTACTATAGAAAAGGCAATCCCTGGCGTAATTAAAATTTGCGACAGTAAAAATTATTTTTTGAAAAATTTACTGTATAAAAGGCAAACCCTGGCGCAATTAAAATTTGCGAAAGCAAAAAATTAGTTTTTGAATAATTTACTATAGAAAAGGCAATCCCTGGCGTAATTAAAATTTGCGACAGTAAAAAATTATTTTTCAAAAATTTACTATAGAAAAGGCAATCCCTGGCGCAATTGAAATTTGCGACAGTAAAAAATTAATTTTTGAAAAATTTACTATAGAAAAGGCAATCCCTGGCGCAATTAAAATTTGCGACAGAAAAAAAGTATTTTTTGAATAATTTACTATAGAAAAGGCAATCCTTGGCGTAATTAAAATTTGCGACAGTAAAAAATTATTTTTTGAAAAATTTACTGTAGAAAAGTCAATCCCTGGCGCAATTAAAATTTGCGACAGTAAAAAATTATTTTTTTAAAAATTTACTGTAGAAAAGGCAATCCCCGGCGCAATTAAAATTTGCGACAGTAGAAAATAATTTTTTGAAAAATTTACTGTAGGAAAGCCAAGCCCTGCCGCAATTAAAATTTGCCACAGTATAAAATTATTTTTTGAAAAATTTACTGTAGAAAAGGCAATCCTGGCGTATTTAAAATTTGCGACAGTAAAAAATTATTTTTTGAAAAATTTACTATAGAAAAGCCAATCCCTGGCGTAATTAAAATTTGCGACAATAAAAAATTATTTTTGAAAAATTTACTGTAGAAAATGTAATCCTTGGCGCAATTAAAATTTGCGACAGTAAAAAATTATTTTTTGAAAAATTTACTGTAGAAAAGGCAATCCCTGGCACAATTAAAATTTGCGACAGTAAAAAATTATTTTTTGCAAAATTTACTATAGAAAAGGCAATCCCTGGCGCAATTAAAATTTGCGACAGTAAAAAATTATTTTTTGAAAAATTTACTATAGAAAAGGCAATCCCTGGCGTAATTAAAATTTGCGACAGTAAAAAATTATTTTTTGAAAAATTTACTGTAGAAAAGGCAATCCCTGGCGCAATTAAAATTTGCGACAGTAAAAAATTATTTTTGAAAAATTTACTATAGAAAAGGCAATCCCTGGCGTAATTAAAATTTGCGACAGTAAAAATTATTTTTTGAAAATTTACTGTATAAAAGGCAATCCCTGGCGCAATTAAAATTTGCGACAGTAAAAAATTAATTTGTGAAAAATTTACTATAGAAAAGGCAATCCCTGGCGCAATTAAAATTTGCGACAGTAAAAAATAATTTTTTGAAAAATTTACTGTAGAAAAGGTAATCCCCGGCGCAATTAAAATTTGCGACAGTAGAAAATAATTTTTTGAAAAATTTACTGTAGAAAAGGAAATCCCTGGCGCAATTATAATTTGCCACAGTATAAAATTATTTTCTGAAAAATTTACTGTAGAAAAGGCAATCCCTGGCGTATTTAAAATTTGCGACAGTAAAAAATAATTTTTTGAAAAATTTACTATTGAAAAGCCAATCCCTGGCGCAATTAAAATTTGCGACAATAAAAAATTATTTTTTGAAAAATTTACTGTAGAAAATGTAATCCTTGGCGCATTTAAAATTTGCGACACTAAAAAATTATTTTTTGAAAAATTTACTGTAGAAAAGGCAATCCCTGGCACAATTAAAATTTGCGACAGTAAAAAATTATTTTTTGCAAAATTTACTATAGAAAAGGCAATCCCTGGCGCAATTAAAATTTGCGACAGTAAAAAATTATTTTTGAAAAATTTACTATAGAAAAGGCAATCCCTGGCGTAATTAAAATTTGCGACAGTAAAAAATTATTTTTTGAAAAATTTACTGTAGAAAAGGCAATCCCTGGCGCATTTAAAATTTGCGACAGTAAAAAATTATTTTTTGAAAAATTTACTATAGAAAAGGCAATCCCTGGCGTAATTAAAATTTGCGACAGTAAAAATTATTTTTTGAAAAATTTACTGTATAAAAGGCAAACCCTGGCGCAATTAAAATTTGCGAAAGCAAAAAATTAGTTTTTGAATAATTTACTATAGAAAAGGCAATCCCTGGCGTAATTAAAATTTGCGACAGTAAAAAATTATTTTTCAAAAATTTACTATAGAAAAGGCAATCCCTGGCGCAATTGAAATTTGCGACAGTAAAAAATTAATTTTTGAAAAATTTACTATAGAAAAGGCAATCCCTGGCGCAATTAAAATTTGCGACAGAAAAAAAGTATTTTTTGAATAATTTACTATAGAAAAGGCAATCCTTGGCGTAATTAAAATTTGCGACAGTAAAAAATTATTTTTTGAAAAATTTACTGTAGAAAAGTCAATCCCTGGCGCAATTAAAATTTGCGACAGTAAAAAATTATTTTTTGAAAAATTCACGGTAGAAAAGGCAATCCCTGGCGTAATTAAAATTCGCGACAATAAAAAATTAGTTTTTGGATAATTTACTATAGAAAAGGCAATCCCTGGCGTAATTAAAATTTGCGACATTAAAAAATTATTTTTTGCAAAATTTACTATAGAAAAGGCAATCCCTGGCGCAATTAAAATTTGCGACAGTATAAAATTATTTTTTGAAAAATTTACTGTAGAAAAGGCAATCCCTGGCGAAATTAAAATTTGCGACAATAAAAAATTATTTTTTGCAAAATTTACTATAGAAAAGGCAATCCCTGGCGTATTTAAAATTTGCGAGAGTATAAAATTATTTTTTGAAAAATTTACTATAGAAAAGTTAATCCCTGGCGCAATTACAATTTGCGACAGTATAAAATTAATTTTTGAAAAATTTACTGTAGAAAAGGCAATCCCTGGGGTAATTAAAATTTGCGATAGTAAAAAATTATTTTTTGAAAAATTTACTATAGAAAAGGCAATCCCTGGCGTAATTAAAATCTGCGACAATAAAAAATTAGTTTTTGAATAATTTACTATAGAAAAGGCAACCCGTGGCGTAATTAAAATTTGCGACAGTAAAAAATTATTTTTTGCAAAATTTACTATAGAAAAGGCAATCCCTGGCGCAATTAAAATTTGCGACAGTATAAAATTATTTTTTGAAAAATTTACTGTAGAAAAGGCAATCCCTGGCGCAATTAAAATTTGCGAGAGTAAAAAATTATTTTTGAAAAATTTACTATAGAAAAGGCAATCCCTGGCGTAATTAAAATTTGCGACAGTAAAAATTATTTTTTGAAAAAATTACTGTAGAAAAGGCAATCCCTGGCTTAATTAAAATTTGCGACAGTAAAAAATTATTTTTTGAAAAATTTACTGTAGAAAAGGCAATCCCTGGCGCAATTAAAATTTGCGACAGCAAAAAATTAGTTTTTGAATAATTTACTATAGAAAAGGCAATCCCCGGCGCAATTAAAATATGCGACAGTAGAAAATAATTTTTTGAAAAATTTACTGTAGAAAAGGCAATCCCTGGCGCAATTAAAATTTGCGACAGTAAAAATTTAAATTGTGAAAAATTTACTATAGAAAAGGCAATCGCTGGCGTAATTAAAATTTGCGACAGTAAAAATTATTTTTTGAAAAATTTACTGTAGAAAAGGCAATCCCTGGCGCAATTAAAATTTGCGACAGTAAAAAATTAATTTGTGAAAAATTTACTATAGAAAAGGCAATCCCTGGCGCAATTAAAATTTGCGACAGTAAAAAATTATTTTTTAAAAATTTACTGTAGAAAAGGCAATCCCCGGCGCAATTAAAATTTGCGACAGTAGAAAATAATTTTTTGAAAAATTTACTGTAGGAAAGCCAAGCCCTGCCGCAATTAAAATTTGCCACAGTATAAAATTATTTTTTGAAAAATTTACTGTAGAAAAGGCAATCCTGGCGTATTTAAAATTTGCGACAGTAAAAAATTATTTTTTGAAAAATTTACTATAGAAAAGCCAATCCCTGGCGTAAATAAAATTTGCGACAATAAAAAATTATTTTTTGAAAAATTTACTGTAGAAAATGTAATCCTTGGCGCAATTAAAATTTGCGACAGTAAAAAATTATTTTTTGAAAAATTTACTGTAGAAAAGGCAATCCCTGGCACAATTAAAATTTGCGACAGTAAAAAATTATTTTTTGCAAAATTTACTATAGAAAAGGCAATCCCTGGCGCAATTAAAATTTGCGACAGTAAAAAATTATTTTTTGAATAATTTACTATAGAAAAGGCAATCCCTGGCGTAATTAAAATTTGCGACAGTAAAAAATTATTTTTTCAAAAATTTACTATAGAAAAGGCAATCCCTGGCGCAATTGAAATTTGCGACAGTAAAAAATTAATTTTGAAAAATTTACTATAGAAAAGGCAATCCCTGGCGCAATTAAAATTTGCGACAGTAAAAAAGTATTTTTTGAATAATTTAGTATAGAAAAGGCAATCCTTGGCGTAATTAAAATTTGCGACAGTAAAAAATTATTTTTTTGAAAAATTTACTGTAGAAAAGTCAATCCCTGGCGCAATTAAAATTTGCGACAGTAAAAAATTATTTTTTGAAAAATTTACTGTAGAAAAGTCAATCCCTGGCGCAATTAAAATTTGCGACAGTAAAAAAATTATTTTTTGAAAAATTTACTATAGAAAAGGCAATCCCTGGCGTAATTAAAATTTGCGACAGTAAAAAATTATTTTTTGAAAAATTTACTGTAGAAAAGGCAATCCCTGGCGCAATTAAAATTTGCGACAGTAAAAAATTATTTTTTGAAAAATTTACTATAGAAAAGGCAATCCCTGGCGAAATTAAAATTTGCGACAATAAAAAATTATTTTTTGCAAAATTTACTATAGAAAAGGCAATCCCTGGCGTATTTAAAATTTGCGAGAGTATAAAATTATTTTTTGAAAAATTTACTATAGAAAAGTTAATCCCTGGCGCAATTACAATTTGCGACAGTATAAAATTAATTTTTGAAAAATTTACTGTAGAAAAGGCAATCCCTGGGGTAATTAAAATTTGCGATAGTAAAAAATTATTTTTTGAAAAATTTACTATAGAAAAGGCAATCCCTGGCGTAATTAAAATCTGCGACAATAAAAAATTAGTTTTTGAATAATTTACTATAGAAAAGGCAATCCGTGGCGTAATTAAAATTTGCGACAGTAAAAAATTATTTTTTGCAAAATTTACTATAGAAAAGGCAATCCCTGGCGCAATTAAAATTTGCGACAGTATAAAATTATTTTTTGAAAAATTTACTGTAGAAAAGGCAATCCCTGACGCAATTAAAATTTGCGACAGTAAAAAATTATTTTTTGAAAAATTTACTATAGAAAAGGCAATCCCTGGCGTAATTAAAATTTGCGACAGTAAAAATTATTTTTTGAAAAATTTACTGTAGAAAAGGCAATCCCTGGCGTAATTAAAATATGCGACAGTAGAAAATAATTTTTTGAAAAATTTACTGTAGAAAAGGCAATCCCTGGCGCAATTAAAATTTGCGACAGTAAAAAATTAAATTGTGAAAAATTTACTATAGAAAAGGCAATCCCTGGCGTAATTAAAATTTGCGACAGTAAAAATTATTTTTTGAAAAATTTACTGTAGAAAAGGCAATCCCTGGCGCAGTTAAAATTTGCGACAGTAAAAAATTAATTTGTGAAAAATTTACTATAGAAAAGGCAATCCCTGGCGCAATTAAAATTTGCGACAGTAAAAAATTATTTTTTTAAAAATTTACTGTAGAAAAGGCAATCCCCGGCGCAATTAAAATTTGCGACAGTAGAAAATAATTTTTTGAAAAATTTACTGTAGGAAAGGCAATCCCTGGCGCAATTAAAATTTGCCACAGTATAAAATTATTTTTTGAAAAATTTACTGTAGAAAAGGCAATCCCTGGCGTATTTAAAATTTGCGACAGTAAAAAATTATTTTTTGAAAAATTTACTATAGAAAAGCCAATCCCTGGCGTAATTAAAATTTGCGACAATAAAAAATTATTTTTTGAAAAATTTACTGTAGAAAATGTAATCCTTGGCGCAATTAAAATTTGCGACAGTAAAAAATTATTTTTTGAAAAATTTACTGTAGAAAAGGCAATCCCTGGCACAATTAAAATTTGCGACAGTAAAAAATTATTTTTTGCAAAATTTACTATAGAAAAGGCAATCCCTGGCGCAATTAAAATTTGCGACAGTAAAAAATTATTTTTTGAAAAATTTACTATAGAAAAGGCAATACCTGGCGTAATTAAAATTTGCGACAGTAAAAAATTATTTTTTGAAAAATTTACTGTAGAAAAGGCAATCCCTGGCGCAATTAATATTTGCGACAGTAAAAAATTATTTTTTGAAAAATTTACTATAGAAAAGGCAATCCCTGGCGTAATTAAAATTTGCGACAGTAAAAATTATTTTTTGAAAAATTTACTGTATAAAAGGCAATCCCTGGCGCAATTAAAATTTGTGAAAGCAAAAAATTAGTTTTTGAATAATTTACTATAGAAAAGGCAATCCCTGGCGTAATTAAAATTTGCGACAGTAAAAAATTATTTTTTCAAAAATTTACTATAGAAAAGGCAATCCCTGGCGCAATTGAAATTTGCGACAGTAAAAAATTAATTTTTGAAAAATTTACTATAGAAAAGGCAATCCCTGGCGCAATTAAAATTTGCGACAGTAAAAAAGTATTTTTTGAATAATTTAGTATAGAAAAGGCAATCCTTGGCGTAATTAAAATTTGCGACAGTAAAAAATTATTTTTTGAAAAATTTACTGTAGAAAAGTCAATCCCTGGCGCAATTAAAATTTGCGACAGTAAAAAATTATTTTTTGAAAAATTTACTGTAGAAAAGTCAATCCCTGGCGCAATTAAAATTTGCGACAGTAAAAAATTATTTTTTGAAAAATTTACTATAGAAAAGGCAATCCCTGGCGTAATTAAAATTTGCGACAGTAAAAAATTATTTTTTGAAAAATTTACTGTAGAAAAGGCAATCCCTGGCGCAATTAAAATTTGCGACAGTAAAAAATTATTTTTTGAAAAATTTACTATAGAAAAGGCAATCCCTGGCGTAATTAAAATTTGCGACAGTAAAAATTATTTTTTGAAAAATTTACTGTATAAAAGGCAATCCCTGGCGCAATTAAAATTTGCGAAAGCAAAAAATTAGTTTTTGAATAATTTACTATAGAAAAGGCAATCCCTGGCGTAATTAAAATTTGCGACAGTAAAAAATTATTTTTTCAAAAATTCACTATAGAAAAGGCAATCCCTGGCGCAATTAAAATTTGCGACAGTAAAAAATTATTTTTTGAAAAATTTACTATAGAAAAGGCAATCCCTGGCGTAATTAAAATTTGCGACAGTAAAAAATTATTTTTTGAAAAATTTACTGTAGAAAAGGCAATCCCTGGCGCAATTAAAATTTGCGACAGTAAAAAATTATTTTTTGAAAAATTTACTATAGAAAAGGCAATCCCTGGCGTAATTAAAATTTGCGACAGTAAAAATTATTTTTTGAAAAATTTACTGTATAAAAGGCAATCCCTGGCGCAATTAAAATTTGCGAAAGCAAAAAATTAGTTTTTGAATAATTTACTATAGAAAAGGCAATCCCTGGCGTAATTAAAATTTGCGACAGTAAAAAATTATTTTTTCAAAAATTTACTATAGAAAAGGCAATCCCTGGCGCAATTGAAATTTGCGACAGTAAAAAGTTAATTTTTGAAAAATTTACTATAGAAAAGGCAATCCCTGGCGCAATTAAAATTTGCGACAGTAAAAAAGTATTTTTTGAATAATTTAGTATAGAAAAGGCAATCCTTGGCGTAATTAAAATTTGCGACAGTAAAAAATTATTTTTTGAAAAATTTACTGTAGAAAAGTCAATCCCTGGCGCAATTAAAATTTGCGACAGTAAAAAATTATTTTTTGAAAAATTTACTGTAGAAAAGTCAATCCCTGGCGCAATTAAAATTTGCGACAGTAAAAAATTATTTTTTGAAAAATTTACTATAGAAAAGGCAATCCCTGGCGTAATTAAAATTTGCGACAGTAAAAAATTATTTTTTGAAAAATTTACTGTAGAAAAGGCAATCCCTGGCGCAATTAAAATTTGCGACAGTAAAAAATTATTTTTTGAAAAATTTACTATAGAAAAGGCAATCCCTGGCGTAATTAAAATTCGCGACAGTAAAAATTATTTTTTGAAAAATTTACTGTATAAAAGGCAATCCCTGGCGCAATTAAAATTTGCGAAAGCAAAAAATTAGTTTTTGAATAATTTACTATAGAAAAGGCAATCCCTGGCGTAATTAAAATTTGCGACAGTAAAAAATTATTTTTTCAAAAATTTACTATAGAAAAGGCAATCCCTGGTGCAATTGAAATTTGCGACAGTAAAAAATTAATTTTTGAAAAATTTACTATAGAAAAGGCAATCCCTGGCGCAATTAAAATTTGCGACAGTAAAAAAGTATTTTTTGAATAATTTACTATAGAAAAGGCAATCCTTGGCGTAATTAAAATTTGCGACAGTAAAAAATTATTTTTTGAAAAATTTACTGTAGAAAAGTCAATCCCTGGCGCAATTAAAATTTGCGACAGTAAAAAATTATTTTTTGAAAAATTTACGGTAGAAAAGGCAATCCCTGGCGTAATTAAAATTTGCGACAAAAAAAAATTAGTTTTTGGATAATTTACTACAGAAAAGGCAATCCCTGGCGTGATTAAAATTTGCGACATTAAAAAATTATTTTTTGCAAAATTTACTATAGAAAAGGCAATCCCTGGCGCAATTAAAATTTGCGACAGGATAAAATTATTTTTTGAAAAATTTACTGTAGAAAAGGCAATCCCTGGCGCAATTAAAATTTGCGACAGTTAAAAAATTATTTTTTGAAAAATTTACTATAGAAAAGGCAATCCCTGGCGTAATTGAAATTTGCGACAGTAAAAATTATTTTTTGAAAAATTTACTGTAGAAAAGGCAATCCCTGGCTTAATTAAAATTTGCGACAGTAAAAAATTATTTTTTTAAAAATTTACTGTAGAAAAGGCAATCCCTGGCGCAATTAAAATTTGCGACAGCAAAAAATTAGTTTTTGAATAATTTACTATAGAAAAGGCAATCCCCGGCGCAAATAAAATATGCGACAGTAGAAAATAATTTTTTGAAAAATTTACTGTAGAAAAGGCAATCCCTGGCGCAATTAAAATTTGCGACAGTAAAAAATTAAATTGTGAAAAATTTACTATAGAAAAGGCAATCCCTGGCGTAATTAAAATTTGCGACAGTAAAAATTATTTTTTGAAAAACTTACTGTAGAAAAGGCAATCCCTGGCGCAATTAAAATTTGCGACAGTAAAAAATTAATTTGTGAAAAATTTACTATAGAAAAGGCAATCCCTGGCGCAATTAAAATTTGCGACAGTAAAAAATTATTTTTTGAAAAATTTACTGTAGAAAAGGCAATCCCCGGCGCAATTAAAATTTGCGACAGTAGAAAATAATTTTTTGAAAAATTTTCTATAGGAAAGGCAATCCCTGGCGCAATTAAAATTTGCCACAGTATAAAATTATTTTTTGAAAAATTTACTGTAGAAAAGGCAATCCCTGGCGTATTTAAAATTTGCGACAGTAAAAAATTATTTTTTGAAAAATTTACTATAGAAAAGCCAATCCCTGGCGTAATTAAAATTTGCGACAATAAAAAATTATTTTTTGAAAAATTTACTGTAGAAAATGTAATCCCTGGCGTAATTAAAATTTGCGACAGTAAAAATTATTTTTTGAAAAATTTACTGTATAAAAGGCAATCCCTGGCGCAATTAAAATTTGCGAAAGCAAAAAATTAGTTTTTGAATAATTTACTATAGAAAAGGCAATCCCTGGCGTAATTAAAATTTGCGACAGTAAAAAATTATTTTTTCAAAAGTTTACTATAGAAAAGGCAATCCCTGTCGCAATTGAAATTTGCGACAGTAAAAAATTAATTTTTGAAAAATTTACTATAGAAAAGGCAATCCCTGGCGCAATTAAAATTTGCGACAGTAAAAAAGTATTTTTTGAATAATTTAGTATAGAAAAGGCAATCCTTGGCGTAATTAAAATTTGCGACAGTAAAAAATTATTTTTTGAAAAATTTACTGTAGAAAAGTCAATCCCTGGCGCAATTAAAATTTGCGACAGTAAAAAATTATTTTTTGAAAAATTTACGGTAGAAAAGGCAATCCCTGGCGTAATTAAAATTTGCGACAATAAAAAATTAGTTTTTGGATAATTTACTATAGAAAAGGCAATCCCTGGCGTAATGAAAATTTGCGACATTAAAAAATTATTTTTTGCAAAATTTACTATAGGAAAGGCAATCCCTGGCGCAATTAAAATTTGCGACAGTGTAAAATTATTTTTTGAAAAATTTACTGTAGAAAAGGCAATCCCTGGCGAAATTAAAATTTGCGACAATAAAAAATTATTTCTTGGAAAATTTACTATAGAAAAGGCAATCCCTGGCGTATTTAAAATTTGCGAGAGTATACAATTATTTTTTGAAAAATTTACTATAGAAAAGTTAATCCCTGGCGCAATTACAATTTGCGACAGTATAAAATTAATTTTTGAAAAATTTACTGTAGAAAAGGCAATCCCTGGGGTAATTAAAATTTGCGACAGTAAAAAATTATTTTTTGAAAAATTTACTATAGAAAAGGCAATCCCTGGCGTAATTAAAATCTGCGACAATAAAAAATTAGTTTTTGAATAATTTACTATAGAAAAGGCAATCCGTGGCGTAATTAAAATTTGCGACAGTAAAAAATTAATTTGTGAAAAATTTACTATAGAAAAGGCAATCCCTGGCGCAATTAAAATTTGCGACAATAAAAACTTATTTTTTGAAATATTTCCTGTAGAAAAGGCAATCCCCGGCGCAATTAAAATTTGCGACAGTAGAAAATTATTTTTTGAATAATTTACTGTAGAAAAGGCAATCCCTGGCGCAATTAAAATTTGCGACAGTAAAAAATTAATTTGTGAAAAATTTACTATAGAAAAGGCAATCCCTGGCGTAATTAAAATTTGCGACAGTAAAAAATTATTTTTTGAAAAATTTACTGTAGAAAAGGCAATCCCTGGCGTAATTAAAATTTGCGACAGTAAAAAATTTGTTTTTGAATAATTTACTATAAAAAAGGCAATCCCTGGCGTAATTAAAATTTGCGACAGTAAAAAATAATTTTTTGAAAAATTTACTATAGAAAAGGCAATCCCTGGCGTAATTAAAATATGCGACAATAAAAAATTAGTTTTTGAATAATTTACTATAGAAAAGGCAATCCCTGGAGTAATTAAAATTTGCGACAGTAAGAAATTATTTTTTGCAAAATTTACTATAGAAAAGGCAATCCCTGGCGTATTTAAAATTTGCGACAGTAAAAAATTATTTTTTTTAAATTTACTGTAGAAAAGGCAATCCCTGGCGCAATTAAAATTTGCGACAGTATAAAATTAAATTTTGAAAAATTTACTATAGAAAAGGCAATCCCTGACGTAATTAAAATTTGCGACAATAAAAAATTATTTTTTTGAAAAATTTACTGTAGAAAAGGCAATTCCTGGTGTAATTAAAATTTGCGACAGTAAAAAATTAGTTTTTGAATAATTTACTATAGAAAAGGCAATCCCTGACGTAGTTAAAATTTGCGACAGTAAAAAATTATTTTTTGAAAAATTTACTGTAGAAAAGGCAATCCCTGGCGTAATTAAAATTTGCGACAGTAAAAAATTAGTTTTTGAATAATTTACTATAGAAAAGGCAATCCCTGGCGCAATTAAAATTTGCGACAGTATAAAATTATTTTTTGTAAAATTTACTATAGAAAAGGCAATCCCTGGCGCATTTAAAATTTCCAACAGTAAAAAATTATTTTTTGCAAAATCTACTATAGAAAAGGCAATCCCTGGCGTAATTAAAATTTGCGACAGTAAAAAATTATTTTTTGAAAAATTTACTGTAGAAAAGGCAATCCCTGGCGTAATTAAAATTTGCGACAGTAAAAAATTAGTTTTTGAATACTTTACTATAGAAAAGGAAATCCCTGACGTAATTAAAATTTGCGACAGTAAAAAATTATTTTTTGAAAAATTTACTGTAGAAAAGGCAATCCCTGGCGCAATTGAAATTTGCGACAGTAAAAAATTAATTTTTGAAAAATTTACTATAGAAAAGGCAATCCCTGGCGCAATTAAAATTTGCGACAGTAAAAAAGTATTTTTTGAATAATTTACTATAGAAAAGGCAATCCTTGGCGTAATTACAATTTGCGACAATAAAAAATTATTTTTTGAAAAATTTACTGTAAAAACGGCAATCCCTGGCGCAATTAAAATTTGCGACAGTAAAAAATTATTTTTTGAAATATTTACTATAGAAAAGGCAATCCCTGGCGTAATTAAAATTTGCGACAGTAAAAATTATTTTTTGAAAAATTTACTGTAGAAAAGGCAATCACTGGCGCAATTAAAATTTGCGACAGTAAAAAATTAGTTTTTGAATAATTTACTATAGAAAAGGAAATCCCTGACGTAATTAAAATTTGCGACATTAAAAAATTATTTTTTGAAAAATTTACTATAGAAAAGGCAATCCCTGGCGCAATTGAAATTTGCGACAGTAAAAAATTAATTTTTGAAAAATTTACTATAGAAAAGGCAATCCCTGGCGCAATTAAAATTTGCGACAGTAAAAAAGTATTTTTTGAATAATTTACTATAGAAAAGGCAATCCTTGGCGTAATTACAATTTGCGACCATAAAAAATTATTTTTTGAAAAATTTACTGTAGAAAAGGCAATCCCTGGCGCAATTAAAATTTGCGACAGTAAAAAACTATTTTTTGAAAAATTTACTGTAGAAAAGGCAATCCCTGGCGCAATTAAAATTTGCGACAGTAAAAAATAATTTTTTGAAAAATTTACTATAGAAAAGGCAATCCCTGGCGTAACTAAAATTTGCGACAATAAAAAATTATTTTTTGCAAAATTTACTATAGAAGGGGCAATCCCTGGCGTATTTAAAATTTGCGACAGGATAAAATAATTTTTTGAAAAATTTACTATAGAAAAGTTAATCCCTGGCGCAATTACAATTTGCGACAGTATAAAATTAATTTTTGAAAAATTTACTGTAGAAAAGGCAATCCCTGGGGTAATTAAAATTTGCGACAGTAAAAAATTATTTTTTGAAAAACTTACTATAGAAAAGGCAATCCCTGGCGTAATTAAAATTTGCGACAGTAAAAAATTATTTTTTGAAAAATTTACTGTAGAAAAGGCAATCCCTGGCGTAATTAAAATTTGCGACAGTAAAAAATTTGTTTTTGAATAATTTACTATAAAAAAGGCAATCCCTGGCGTAATTAAAATTTGCGACAGTAAAAAATAATTTTTTGAAAAATTTACTATAGAAAAGGCAATCCCTGGCGTAATTAAAATATGCGACAATAAAAAATTAGTTTTTGAATAATTTACTATAGAAAAGGCAATCCCTGGAGTAATTAAAATTTGCGACAGTAAGAAATTATTTTTTGCAAAATTTACTATAGAAAAGGCAATCCCTGGCGTATTTAAAATTTGCGACAGTAAAAAATTATTTTTTTTAAATTTACTGTAGAAAAGGCAATCCCTGGCGCAATTAAAATTTGCGACAGTATAAAATTAAATTTTGAAAAATTTACTATAGAAAAGGCAATCCCTGACGTAATTAAAATTTGCGACAATAAAAAATTATTTTTTTGAAAAATTTACTGTAGAAAAGGCAATCCCTGGTGTAATTAAAATTTGCGACAGTAAAAAATTAGTTTTTGAATAATTTACTATAGAAAAGGCAATCCCTGACGTAGTTAAAATTTGCGACAGTAAAAAATTATTTTTTGAAAAATTTACTGTAGAAAAGGCAATCCCTGGCGTAATTAAAATTTGCGACAGTAAAAAATTAGTTTTTGAATAATTTACTATAGAAAAGGCAATCCCTGGCGCAATTAAAATTTGCGACAGTATAAAATTATTTTTTGTAAAATTTACTATAGAAAAGGCAATCCCTGGCGCATTTAAAATTTCCAACAGTAAAAAATTATTTTTTGCAAAATCTACTATAGAAAAGGCAATCCCTGGCGTAATTAAAATTTGCGACAGTAAAAAATTATTTTTTGAAAAATTTACTGTAGAAAAGGCAATCCCTGGCGTAATTAAAATTTGCGACAGTAAAAAATTAGTTTTTGAATACTTTACTATAGAAAAGGAAATCCCTGACGTAATTAAAATTTGCGACAGTAAAAAATTATTTTTTGAAAAATTTACTGTAGAAAAGGCAATCCCTGGCGCAATTGAAATTTGCGACAGTAAAAAATTAATTTTTGAAAAATTTACTATAGAAAAGGCAATCCCTGGCGCAATTAAAATTTGCGACAGTAAAAAAGTATTTTTTGAATAATTTACTATAGAAAAGGCAATCCTTGGCGTAATTACAATTTGCGACAATAAAAAATTATTTTTTGAAAAATTTACTATAGAAACGGCAATCCCTGGCGCAATTAAAATTTGCGACAGTAAAAATTATTTTTTGAAAAATTTACTGTAGAAAAGGCAATCACTGGCGCAATTAAAATTTGCGACAGTAAAAAATTAGTTTTTGAATAATTTACTATAGAAAAGGAAATCCCTGACGTAATTAAAATTTGCGACAGTAAAAAATTATTTTTTGAAAAATTTACTATAGAAAAGGCAATCCCTGGCGCAATTGAAATTTGCGACAGTAAAAAATTAATTTTTGAAAAATTTACTATAGAAAAGGCAATCCCTGGCGCAATTAAAATTTGCGACAGTAAAAAAGTATTTTTTGAATAATTTACTATAGAAAAGGCAATCCCTGGCGTAATTAAAATTTGCGACAGTATAAAATTAATTTTTGAAAAATTTACTGTAGAAAAGGCAATCCCTGGGGTAATTAAAATTTGCGACAGTAAAAAATTATTTTTTGAAAAATTTACTATAGAAAAGGCAATCCCTGGCGTAATTAAAATTTGCGACAATAAAAAAATAGTTTTTGAATAATTTTCTATTCAAAAGGCAATCCCTGGCGTAATTAAAATTTGCGACAGTAAAAAATTAATTTGTGAAAAATTTACTATAGAAAAGGCAATCCCTGGCGCAATTAAAATTTGCGACAATAAAAAATTATTTTTGAAATATTTACTGTAGAAAAGGCAATCCCCGGCGCAACTAAAATTTGCGACAGTAGAAAATTATTTTTTGAATAATTTACTGTAGAAAAGGCAATCCCTGGCGCAATTAAAATTTGCGACAGTAAAAAATTAATTTGTGAAAAATTTACTATAGAAAAGGCAATCCCTGGCGTAATTAAAATTTGCGACAGTAAAAAATTATTTTTTGAAAAATTTACTGTAGAAAAGGCAATCCCTGGCGTAATTAAAATTTGTGACAGTAAAAAATTAGTTTTTGAATAATTTACTATAGAAAAGGCAATCCCTGGCGTAATTAAAATTTGCGACAGTAAAAAATTATTTTTTGAAAAATTTACTATAGAAAAGGCAATCCCTGGCGTATTTAAAATTTGCGACAGTAAAAAATTAGTTTTTGAATAATTTACTATAGAAAAGGCAATCCCTGGCGTAATTAAAATTTGCGTCAGTAAAAAAGTATTTTTTACAAAATTTACTATAGAAAAGGTAATCCCTGGCGTATTTAAAATTTGCGACAATAAAAAATTAGTTTTTGAATAATTGACTATAGAAAAGGCAATTCCTGGCGTACTTAAAATTTGCGACAGTAAAAAATTATTTTTTGAAAAATTTAGTATAGAAAAGGCAATCCCTGGCGTAATTAAAATTTGCGGCAGTAGAAAATTAATTTTTGAATAATTTACTGTAGAAAAGGCAATCACTGGCGTACTTAAAATTTGCGACAATAAAAAATTAGTTTTTGAATAATTTACTATAGAAAAGGCAATCCCTGGCGTAATTAAAATATGCGACAGTAAGAAATTATTTTTTTTAAATTTACTGTAGAAAAGGCAATCCCTGGCGCAATTAAAATTTGCGACAGTATAAAATTAAATTTTGAAAAATTTACTATAGAAAAGGCATTCCCTGACGTAATTAAAATTTGCGACAATAAAAAATTATTTTTTTGAAAAATTTACTGTAGAAAAGGCAATCCCTGTTGTAATTAAAATTTGCGACAGTAAAAAATTAGTTTTTGAATAATTTACTATAGAAAAGGCAATCCCTGACTTAGTTAAAATTTGCGACAGTAAAAAATTATTTTTTGAAAAATTTACTGTAGAAAAGGCAATCCCTGGCGTAATTAAAATTTGCGACAGTAAACAATTAGTTTTTGAATAATTTACTATAGAAAAGGCAATCCCTGGCGTAATTAAAATTTGCGACAGTATAAAATTATTTTTTGTAAAATTTACTATAGAAAAGGCAATCCCTGGCGCATTTAAAATTTCCGACAGTAAAAAATTATTTTTTGCAAAATCTACTATAGAAAAGGCAATCCCTGGCGCAATTAAAATTCGCGACAGTAAAGAATTAGTTTTTGAATAATTTACTATAGAAAAGGCAATCCCTGGCGTAATTAAAATTTGCGACAATAAAAAATTATTTTTTGAAAAATTTAATGTAGAAAAGGCAATCCCTGCCGCAATTAAAATTTGCGACAGTAAAAAATTAATTTGTGAAAAATTTACTATAGAAAAGGCAATCCCTGGCGCAATTAAAATTTGCGACAATAAAAAATTATTTTTTGAAAAATTTACTATAGAAAAGGCAATCCCTGGCGCAATTAAAATTTGCGACAGTAAAAAAGTATTTTTTGAATAATTTACTATAGAAAAGGCAATCCTTGGCGTAATTACAATTTGCGACCATAAAAAATTATTTTTTGAAAAATTTACTGTAGAAAAGGCAATCCCTGGCGCAATTAAAATTTGCGACAGTAAAAAACTATCCTTGGCGTAATTACAATTTGCGACCATAAAAAATTATTTTTTGAAAAATTTACTGTAGAAAAGGCAATCCCTGGCGCAATTAAAATTCGCGACAGTAAAGAATTAGTTTTTGAATAATTTACTATAGAAAAGGCAATCCCTGGCGTAATTAAAATTTGCGACAATAAAAAATTATTTTTTGAAAAATTTAATGTAGAAAAGGCAATCCCTGCCGCAATTAAAATTTGCGACAGTAAAAAATTAATTTGTGAAAAATTTACTATAGAAAAGGCAATCCCTGGCGCAATTAAAATTTGCGACAATAAAAAATTATTTTTTGAAAAATTTACTATAGAAAAGGCAATCCCTGGCGCAATTAAAATTTGCGACAGTAAAAAAGTATTTTTTGAATAATTTACTATAGAAAAGGCAATCCTTGGCGTAATTACAATTTGCGACCATAAAAAATTATTTTTTGAAAAATTTACTGTAGAAATGGCAATCCCTGGCGCAATTAAAATTTGCGACAGTAAAAAACTATTTTTTGAAAAATTTACTGTAGAAAAGGCAATCCCTGGCGCAATTAAAATTTGCGACAGTAAAAAATAATTTTTTGAAAAATTTACTATAGAAAAGGCAATCCCTGGCGTAATTAAAATTTGCGACAATAAAAAATTATTTTTTGCAAAATTTACTATAGAAGAGGCAATCCCTGGCGTATTTAAAATTTGCGACAGGATAAAATTATTTTTTGAAAAATTTACTATAGAAAAGTTAATCCCTGGCGCAATTACAATTTGCGACAGTATAAAATTAATTTTTGAAAAATTTACTGTAGAAAAGGCAATCCCTGGGGTAATTAAAATTTGCGACAGTAAAAAATTATTTTTTGAAAAATTTACTATAGAAAAGGCAATCCCTGGCGTAATTAAAATTTGCGACAATAAAAAATTAGTTTTTGAATAATTTTCTATACAAAAGGCAATCCCTGGCGTAATTAAAATTTGCGACAGTAAAAAATTAATTTGTGAAAAATTTACTATAGAAAAGGCAATCCCTGGCGCAATTAAAATTTGCGACAATAAAAAATTATTTTTGAAATATTTACTGTAGAAAAGGCAATCCCCGGCGCAATTAAAATTTGCGACAGTAGAAAATTATTTTTTGAATAATTTACTGTAGAAAAGGCAATCCCTGGCGCAATTAAAATTTGCGACAGTAAAAAATTAATTTGTGAAAAATTTACTATAGAAAAGGCAATCCCAGGCGTAATTAAAATTTGCGACAGTAAAAAATTATTTTTTGAAAAATTTACTGTAGAAAAGGCAATCCCTGGCGTAATTAAAATTTGTGACAGTAAAAAATTAGTTTTTGAATAATTTACTATAGAAAAGGCAATCCCTGGCGTAATTAAAATTTGCGACAGTAAAAAATTATTTTTTGAAAAATTTACTATAGAAAAGGCAATCCCTGGCGTATTTAAAATTTGCGACAGTAAAAAATTAGTTTTTGAATAATTTACTATAGAAAAGGCAATCCCTGGCGTAATTAAAATTTGCGTCAGTAAAAAAGTATTTTTTACAAAATTTACTATAGAAAAGGCAATCCCTGGCGTATTTAAAATTTGCGACAGTAAAAAATTAGTTTTTGAATAATTTACTATAGAAAAGGCAATTCCTGGCGTACTTAAAATTTGCGACAGTAAAAAATTATTTTTTGAAAAATTTAGTATAGAAAAGGCAATCCCTGGCGTAATTAAAATTTGCGGCAGTAGAAAATTAATTTTTGAATAATTTACTGTAGAAAAGGCAATCAATGGCGTACTTAAAATTTGCGACAATAAAAAATTAGTTTTTGAATAATTTACTATAGAAAAGGCAATCCCTGGCGTAATTAAAATATGCGACAGTAAGAAATTATTTTTTTTAAATTTACTGTAGAAAAGGCAATCCCTGGCGCAATTAAAATTTGTGACAGTATAAAATTAAATTTTGAAAAATTTACTATAGAAAAGGCAATCCCTGACGTAATTAAAATTTGCGACAATAAAAAATTATTTTTTTGAAAAATTTACTGTAGAAAAGGCAATCCCTGGTGTAATTAAAATTTGCGACAGTAAAAAATTAGTTTTTGAATAATTTACTATAGAAAAGGCAATCCCTGACGTAGTTAAAATTTGCGACAGTAAAAAATTATTTTTTGAAAAATTTACTGTAGAAAAGGCAATCCCTGGCGTAATTAAAATTTGCGACAGTAAACAATTAGTTTTTGAATAATTTACTATAGAAAAGGCAATCCCTGGCGTAATTAAAATTTGCGACAGTATAAAATTATTTTTTGTAAAATTTACTATAGAAAAGGCAATCCCTGGCGCACTTAAAATTTCCGACAGTAAAAAATTATTTTTTGCAAAATCTACTATAGAAAAGGCAATCCCTGGCGCAATTAAAATTCGCGACAGTAAACAATTAGTTTTTGAATAATTTACTATAGAAAAGGCAATCCCTGGCGTAATTAAAATTTGCGACAATAAAAAATTATTTTTTGAAAAATTTAATGTAGAAAAGGCAATCCCTGCCGCAATTAAAATTTGCGACAGTAAAAAATTAATTTGTGAAAAATTTACTATAGAAAAGGCAATCCCTGGCGCAATTAAAATTTGCGACAATAAAAAATTATTTTTTGAAAAATTTACTGTAGAAAAGGCAATCCCCGGCGCAATTAAAATTTGCGACAGTAGAAAATTATTTTTTGAATAATTTACTGTAGAAAAGGCAATCCCTGGCGCAATTAAAATTTGCGACAGTAAAAAAATAGTTTTTGAATAATTTACTATAGAAAAGGCAATCCCGGACGTAATTAAAATTTGCGACAGTTAAAAATTATTTTTTGAAAAATTTACTGTAGAAAAGGCAATCCCTGGCGTAATTAAAATTTGCGACAGTAAAAAATTAGTTTTTGAATAATTTACTATAGAAAAGGCAATCCCTGGCGTAATTAAAATTTGCGACAGTATAAAATTATTTTTTTAATTGCGACAGTAAAGAATTAGTTTTTGAATAATTTACTATAGAAAAGGCAATCCCTGGCGTAATTAAAATTTGCGACAATAAAAAATTATTTTTTGAAAAATTTACTGTAGAAAAGGCAATCCCTGCCGCAATTAAAATTTGCGACAGTGAAAAATTAATTTGTGAAAAATTTACTATAGAAAAGCAATCCCTGGCGCAATTAAAAGTTGCGACAATAAAAAATTATTTTTTGAAAAATTTACTGTAGAAAAGGCAATCCCCGGCGCAATTAAAATTTGCGACAGTAAAAAATGAATTTGTGAAAAATTTACTATAGAAAAGGCAATCCCTGGCGTAATTAAAATATGCGACAGTAAAAAATTATTTTTTGAAAAAATTTACTGTAGAAAAGGCAATCCCTGGCGTAATTAAAATTTGCGACAGTAAAAAATTAGTTTTTGAATAATTTACTATAGAAAAGGCAATCCCTGGCGTAATTAAAATTTGCGACAGTATAAAATTATTTTTTGTAAAATTTACTATAGAAAAGGCAATCCCTGGCGTATTTAAAATTTGCGACAGTAAAAAATTATTTTTTGCAAAATCTACTATAGAAAAGGCAATCCCTGGCGCAATTAAAATTTGCGACAGTAAAAAATTAGTTTTTGAATAATTTACTATAGAAAAGGCAATCCCTGGCGTAATTAAAATTTGCGACAATAAAAAATTATTTTTTTGAAAAATTTACTGTAGAAAAGGCAATCCCTGCCGCAATTAAAATTTGCGACAGTAAAAAATTATTTTTTGAAAAATGTACTGTAGAAAAGGCAATCCCTGGCGCAATTAAAATTTGCGAGAGTAAAAAATTATTTTTTGCAAAATTTACTATAGAAAAGTCATTCTCTGGAGCAATTAAAATTTGCGACAGTAAAAAATTATTTTTTGAAAAATTTACTGTAGAAAAGGCAATCCCTGGCGCAATTAAAATTTGCGACAGTAAAAAAAGAGTTTTTGAAAAATTTACTGTAGAAAAGGCAATCCCCGGCGCAATTAAAATTTGCGACAATAGAAAATAATTTTTTGAATAATTTACTGTAGAAAAGGCAATCCATGGCGCAATTAAAATTTGCGACAGTAAAAAATGAATTTGTGAAAAATTTACTATAGAAAAGGCAATCCCTGGCGTAATTAAAATATGCGACAGTAAAACATTATTTTTTGAAAAAATTTACTGTAGAAAAGGCAATCCCTGGCGTAATTAAAATTTGCGACAGTAAAAAATTAGTTTTTGAATAATTTACTATAGAAAAGGCAATCCCTGGCGTAATTAAAATTTGCGACAGTATAAAATTATTTTTTGTAAAATTTACTATAGAAAAGGCAATCCCTGGCGTATTTAAAATTTGCGACAGGAAAAAATTATTTTTTGCAAAATCTACTATAGAAAAGGCAATCCCTGGCGCAATTAAAATTTGCGACAGTAAAAAATTAGTTTTTGAATAATTTACTATAGAAAAGGCAATCCCAGGCGTAATTAAAATTTGCGACAATAAAAAATTATTTTTTGAAAAATTTACTGTAGAAAAGGCAATCCCTGGCGTAATTAAAATTTGCGACAGTAAAAAATTAGTTTTTGAATAATTTACTACAGAAAAGGCAATCCCTGGCGTAATTAAAATTTGCGACAGTATAAAATTATTTTTTGTAAAATTTACTATAGAAAAGGCAATCCCTGGCGTATTTAAAATTTCCGACAGTAAAAAATTATTTTTTGCAAAATCTACTATAGAAAAGGCAATCCCTGGCGCAATTAAAATTTGCGACAGTAAAGAATTAGTTTTTGAATAATTTACTATAGAAAAGGCAATCCCTAGCGTAATTAAAATTTGCGACAATAAAAAATTATTTTTTGAAAAATTTACTGTAGAAAAGGCAATCCCTGCCGCAATTAAAATTTGCGACAGTAAAAAATTAATTTGTGAAAAATTTACTATAGAAAAGCAATCCCTGGCGCAATTAAAAGTTGCGACAATAAAAAATTATTTTTTGAAAAATTTACTGTAGAAAAGGCAATCCCCGGCGCAATTAAAATTTGCGACAATAGAAAATAATTTTTTGAATAATTTACTGTAGAAAAGGCAATCGATGGCGCAATTAAAATTTGCGACAGTAAAAAATGAATTTGTGAAAAATTTACTATAGAAAAGGCAATCCCTGGCGTAATTAAAATATGCGACAGTAAAAAATTATTTTTTGAAAAGATTTACTGTAGAAAAGGCAATCCCTGGCGTAATTAAAATTTGCGACAGTAAAAAATTAGTTTTTGAATAATTTACTATAGAAAAGGCAATCCCTGGCGTAATTAAAATTTGCGACAGTATAAAATTATTTTTTGTAAAATTTACTATAGAAAAGGCAATCCCTGGCGTATTTAAAATTTGCGACAGTAAAAAATTATTTTTTGCAAAATCTACTATAGAAAAGGCAATCCCTGGCGCAATTAAAATTTGCGACAGTAAAAAATTAGTTTTTGAATAATTTACTATAGAAAAGGCAATCCCTGGCGTAATTAAAATTTGCGACAATAAAAAATTATTTTTTTGAAAAATTTACTGTAGAAAAGGCAATCCCTGCCGCAATTAAAATTTGCGACAGTAAAAAATTATTTTTTGAAAAATGTACTGTAGAAAAGGCAATCCCTGGCGCAATTAAAATTTGCGAGAGTAAAAAATTATTTTTTGCAAAATTTACTATAGAAAAGTCATTCTCTGGAGCAATTAAAATTTGCGACAGTAAAAAATTATTTTTTGAAAAATTTACTGTAGAAAAGGCAATCCCTGGCGCAATTAAAATTTGCGACAGTAAAAAATTAGTTTTTGAATAATTTAATATAGAAAAGGCAATCCCTGACGTAATTAAAATTTGCGACAGTAAAAAATTATTTTTTGAAAAATTTACTATAGAAAAGGCAATCCCTGGCGTAATTAAAATTTGCGACAATAAAAAATTAGTTTTTGAATAATTTACTATAGAAAAGGCAATCCCTGGCGTAGTTAAAATTTGCGACAGTAAAAAATTAATTTGTGAAAAATTTACTATAGAAAAGGTAATCCCTTGCGACAGTAAAAAATTAATTTGTGAAAAATTTACTATAGAAAAGGCAATCCCTGGCGTAATTAAAATTTGCGACAGTAAAAAATTATTTTTTGAAAAATTTACTGTAGAAAAGGCAATCCCTGGCGTAATTAAAATTTGCGACAGTAAAAAATTAGTTTTTGAATAATTTACTATAGAAAAGGCAATCCCTGGCGTAATTAAAATTTGCGACAGTAAAAAATTATTTTTTGCAAAATTTACTATAGAAAAGGCAATCCCTGGCATAATTAAAATTTGCGACAGTAAAAAATTATTTTTTGAAAAATTTACTATACAAAAGGAAATCCCTGGCGTAATTAAAATTTGCGACAATAAAAAATTAGTTTTTGAATAATTTACTATAGAAAAGGCAATTCGTGGCGTACTTAAAATTTGCGACAGTAAAAAATTATTTTTTGAAAAATTTACTATAGAAAAGCAATCCCTGGCGTAATTAAAATTTGCGGCAGTAGAAAATAATTTTTTGAATGATTTACTGTAGAAAAGGCAATCCATGGCATAATTAAAATTTTAGACAGTAAAAAATTAGTTTTTGAATAATTTACTATAGAAAAGGCAATCCCTGGCGTAATTAAAATTTGCGACAGTAAAAAATTATTTTTTGAAAAATTTACTATACAAAAGGAAATCCCTGGCGTAATTAAAATTTGCGACAATAAAAAATTAGTTTTTGAATAATTTACTATAGAAAAGGCAATCCCTGGCGTAATTAAAATTTGCGACAGTAAAAAATTAATTTGTGAAAAAATTACTATAGAAAAGGCAATCCCTTGCGACAGTAAAAAATTAATTTGTGAAAAATTTACTATAGAAAAGGCAATCCCTGGCGTAATTAAAATTTGCGACAGTAAAAAATTATTTTTTGAAAAATTTACTGTAGAAAAGGCAATCCATGGCGTAGTTAAAATTTGCGACAGTTAAAAAATTATTTTTTGCAAAATTTACTATAGAAAAGGCAATCCCTGGCGTATTTAAAATTTGCGACAGTAAAAAATTAGTTTTTGAATAATTTACTATAGAAAAGGCAATTCCTGGCGTACTTAAAATTTGCGACAGCAAAAATTATTTTTTGAAAAATTTACTATAGAAAAGGCAATCCCTGGCGTATTTAAAATTTGCGACAGTAAAAAATTATTTTTTGCAAAATCTACTATAGAAAAGGCAATCCCTGGCGCAATTAAAATTTGCGACAGTAAAGAATTAGTTTTTGAATAATTTACTATAGAAAAGGCAATCCCTGGCGTAATTAAAATTTGCGACAATAAAAAATTATTTTTTGAGAAATTTACTGTAGAAAAGGCAATCGCTGCCGCAATTAAAATTTGCGACAGTAAAAAATTAATTTGTGAAAAATTTACTATAGAAAAGGCAATCCCTGGCGCAATTAAAATTTTCGACAGTAAAAAATTAGTTTTTGAATAATTTACTATAGAAAAGGCAATCCCTGGCGTAATTAAAATTTGCGACAATAAAAAATTATTTTTTGAAAAATTTTCTGTAGAAAAGGCAATCCCTGCCGCAATTAAAATTTGCGACAGTAAAAAATTATTTTTTGAAAAATTTACTGTAGAAAAGGCAATACCTGGCGCAATTAAAATTTGCGACAGTAAAAAATTATTTTTGGCAAAATTTACTATAGAAAAGGCAATCCCTGGTGCAATTAAAATTTGCGACAGAAAAAAATTATTTTTAGAAAAATTTACTGTAGAAAAGGCAATCCCTGGCGCAATTAAAATTTGCGACGGTAAAAAATTAGTTTTTGAATAATTTACTATAGAAAAGGCAATCCCTGGCGTAATTAAAATTTGCGATAGTAAAAAAATTATTTTTTGAAAAATTTACTATAGAAAAGGCAATCTCTGGCATAATTAAAATTTGCGACAATAAAAAATTATTTTTTGCAAAATTTACTATAGAAGAGGCAATCCCTGGCGTATTTAAAATTTGCGACAGTATAAAATTATTTTTAGAAAAATTTACTGTAGAAAAGGCAATCCCTGGCGCAATTAAAATTTGCGACAGTAAAAAATTATTTTTTGAATAATTTACTATAGAAAAGGCAATCCCTGGCGTAATTAAAATTTGCGACAGTAAAAAATTATTTTTTGAAAAATTTATTATAGAAAAGGCAATCCCTGGCGTAATTAAAATTTCCGAGAGTAAAAAATTAGTTTTTGAATAATTTACTATAGAAAATGCAATCCCTGGCGTAATTAAAATTTGCGACAGTAAAAAATTATTTTTTGCAAAATTTACTATAGAAAAGGCAATCCCTGGCGCAATTAAAATTTGCGACAGTAAAAAATTAGTTTTTGAATAATTTACTATAGAAAAGGCAATCCCTGGCGCAATTAAAATTTGCGACAGTAAAAAATTATTTTTTGTAAAATTTACTGTAGAAAAGGCAATCCCTGGCGTATTTAAAATTTGCGACAGTAAAAAATTATTTTTTGAAAAATTTACCATAGAAAAGGCAATCCCTGGCGTAATTAAAATTTGCGAAAATAAAAAATTATATTTTGAAAAATTTACTGTAGAAAAGGCAATCCCTGGCGTAATTAAAATTTGCGACAGTAACAAATAAGTTTTTGTATAATTTACTATAGAAAAGGCAATCCCTGGCGTAATTAAAATTTGCGACAGTAAAAAATTAATTGTGAAAAATTTACTATAGAAAAGGCAATCCCTGCCGCAATTAAAATTTGCGACAATAAAAAATTATTTTTTGAAAAATTTACTGTAGAAAAGGCAATCCCTGGAGTAATTAAAATTTGCGACAGTAAAAAATTATTTTTTGAAAAATTTACTGTAGAAAAGGCAATCCCTGGCGTAATTAAAATTTGCGACAGTAAAAAATTAATTTGTGAATAATTTACTATAGAAAAGGCAATCCCTGGCGCAATTAAAATTTGCGACAGTAAAAAATTATTTTTTGAAAAATTTACTGTAGAAAAGGCAATCCCTGGCGCAATTAAAATTTGCGACAGTAAACAATTAGTTTTTGAATAATTTACCTTAGAAAAGGCAATCCCTGGCGTAATTAAAATTTGCGGCAGTAAAAAATTATTTTTTGAAAAATTTACTATAGAAAAGGCAATCCCTGGCGTAATTAAAATTTGCGACAGTAAAAAATTATTTTTTGCAAAATTTACTATAGAAATGGCAATCCTTGTCGTATTTAGAATTTGCGACAGTAAAAAATTATTTTTTGTAAAATTTACTGTAGAAAAGGCAATCCCTGGCGCAATTAAAATTTGCGACAGTAAAAAATTAGTTTTTGAATAATTTACTATAGAAAAGGCAATCCCTGGCGTAATTAAAATTTGCGACAATAAAAAAATATTTTTTGAAAAATTTACTGTAGAAAAGGCAATCCCTGGCGCAATTAAAATTTGCGACAGTAAAAAATTATTTTTTGAAAAATTTACTGTAGAAAAGGCAATCCCTGGCGTATTTAAAATTTGCGACAATAAAAAATTATTTTTTGCAAAATTTACTATAGAAGAGACAATCCCTGGCGTATTTAAAATTTGCGACAGTATGAAATTATTTGTTGAAAAATTTACTGTAGAAAAGGCAATCCCTGGCGCAATTAAAATTTGCGACAGTAAAAAATTATTTTTTGAATAATTTACTATAGAAAAGTCAATCCCTGGCGTAATTAAAATTTGCGACAGTAAAAAATTATTTTTTGAAAAATTTACTATAGAAAAGGCAATCCCTGGCGTAATTAAAATTTGCGACAGTAAAAAATTAGTTTTTGAATAATTTACTTTAGAAAAGGCAATCCCTGGCGTAATTAAAATTTGCGACAGTAAAAAATTATTTTTTGCAAAATTTACTATAGAAAAGGCAATCCCTGGCGCAATTAAAATTTGCGACAATAAAAAATTATTTTTTTGAAAAATTTACTGTAGAAAAGGCAATCCCTGGCGTAATTAAAATTTGCTACAGTAAAAAATTAGTTTTTGAATAATTTACTATAGAAAAGGCAATCCCTGGCGTAGTTAAATTTTGCTACAAAAAAAAAATAGTTTTTGAATAATTTACTATAGAAAAGGCAATCCCTGGCGCAATTAAAATTTGCGACAATAAAAAATTATTTTTTGAAAAATTTACTATAGAAAAGGCAATCCCTGGCGTAATTAAAATTTGCGACAATAAAAAATTATTTTTTGCAAAATTTACTATAGAAGAGGCAATCCCTTGCGTATTTAAAATTTGCTACAGTATAAAATTATTTTTTGAAAAATTTACTGTAGAAAAGTCAATCCCTGGCGCAATTAAAATTTGCGACAGTAAAAAATTAATTTTTGAAAAATTTACTGTAGAAAAGTCAATCCCTGGCGTATTTAAAATTTGCGACAGTAAAAAATTATTTTTTGACAAATTTACTGTAGAAAAGGCAATCTCTGGCGTAATTAAAAGTTCCGACAGTAAAAAATTATTTTTTGAAAAATTTACTATAGAAAACGCAATCCCTGGCGCAATTAAAATTTGCGACAATAAAAAATTATTTTTTGAAAAATTTACTGTAGAAAAGGCAATCCCTGGCGTAATTAAAATTTGCGACAGTAAAAAATTAGTTTTTGAATAATTTACTATAGAAAAGGCAATCCCTGGCGTTATTAAAATTTGCGACAGTAAAAAATTAATTTGTGAAAAAATTTACTATAGAAAAGGCAATCCCTGGCGCAATTAAAATTTGCGACAATAAAAAATTATTTTTTGAAAAATTTACTGTAGAAAAGGCAATCCCTGGCGTAGTTAAAATTTGCGACAGTAAAAAATTAATTTGTGAAAAATTTACTGTAGAAACGGCAATCCCTGGCGCAATTAAAATTTGCGACAGTAAAAAATTATTTTTTTGCAAAATTTACTATACAAAACGCAATCCCTGGCGCAATTAAAATTTGCGACAGTAAAAAATTATTTTTTGAAAAATTTACTGTAGAAAAGGCAATCCCTGGCGCAATTAAAATTTGCGACAGTAAAAAATTATTTTTTGAAAAATTTACTATAGAAAAGGCAATCCCTGGCGCAATTCAAATTTGCGACAGTATAAAATTAATTTTTGAAAAATTTACTGTAGAAAAGGCAATCCCTGGCGTAATTAAAATTTGCGACAGTAAAAAATTATTTTTTGAAAAAATTACAATAGAAAACGCAATCCCTGGCGCAATTAAAATTTGCAAAAATAAAAAATTATTTTTGAAAAATTTACTGTAGAAAAGGCAATCCCTGGCGTAATTAAAATTTGCGACAGTAAAAAAATTAGTTTTTGAATAATTTACTATAGAAAAGGTAATCCCTGCCGCAGTTAAAATTTGCGACAGTAAAAAATTAATTTGTGAAAAATTTACTATAGAAAAGGCAATCCCTGGCGCAATTAAAATTTGCGACAATAAAAAATTATTTTTTGAAAAATTTACTGTAGAAATGGCAATCCCCGGCGCAATTAAAATTTGCGACAGTAGAAAATTATTTTTTGAATAATTTACTGTAGAAAAGGCAATCCCTGGCGCAATTAAAATTTGCGACAGTAAAAAATTAATTTGTGAAAAATTTACTGTAGAAAAGGCAATCCCTGGCGTAGTTAAAATTTGCGACAGTAAAAAATTAATTTGTGAAAAATTTACTGTAGAAACGGCAATCCCTGGCGCAATTAAAATTTGCGACAGTAAAAAATTATTTTTTTGCAAAATTTACTATACAAAACGCAATCCCTGGCGCAATTAAAATTTGCGACAGTAAAAAATTATTTTTTGAAAAATTTACTGTAGAAAAGGCAATCCCTGGCGCAATTAAAATTTGCGACAGCAAAAAATTATTTTTTGAAAAATTTACTATAGAAAAGGCAATCCCTGGCGCAATTCAAATTTGCGACAGTATAAAATTAATTTTTGAAAAATTTACTGTAGAAAAGGCAATCCCTGGCGTAATTAAAATTTGCGACAGTAAAAAATTATTTTTTGAAAAATTTACAATAGAAAACGCAATCCCTGGCGCAATTAAAATTTGCAAAAATAAAAAATAATTTTTTGAAAAATTTACTGTAGAAAAGGCAATCCCTGGCGTACTTAAAATTTGCGACAGTAAAAAAATTAGTTTTTGAATAATTTACTATAGAAAAGGTAATCCCTGCCGCAGTTAAAATTTGCGACAGTAAAAAATTAATTTGTGAAAAATTTACTATAGAAAAGGCAATCCCTGGCGCAATTAAAATTTGCGACAATAAAAAATTATTTTTTGAAAAATTTACTGTAGAAATGGCAATCCCCGGCGCAATTAAAATTTGCGACAGTAGAAAATTATTTTTTGAATAATTTACTGTAGAAAAGGCAATTCCTGGCGCAATTAAAATTTGCGACAGTAAAAAATTAATTTGTGAAAAATTTACTGTAGAAAAGGCAATCCCTGGCGTAGTTAAAATTTGCGACAGTAAAAAAATTAATTTGTGAAAAATTTACTGTAGAAACGGCAATCCCTGGCGCAATTAAAATTTGCGACAGTAAAAAATTATTTGTTTGCAAAATTTACTATACAAAACGCAATCCCTGGCGCAATTAAAATTTGCGACAGTAAAAAATTATTTTTGAAAAATTTACTGTAGAAAAGGCAATCCCTGGCGCAATTAAAATTTGCGACAGTAAAAAATTATTTTTTGAAAAATTTACTATAGAAAAGGCAATCCCTGGCGCAATTCAAATTTGCGACAGTATAAAATTAATTTTTGAAAAATTTACTGTAGAAAAGGCAATCCCTGGCGTAATTAAAATTTGCGACAGTAAAAAATTATTTTTTGAAAAATTTACAATAGAAAACGCAATCCCTGGCGCAATTAAAATTTGCAAAAATAAAAAATTATTTTTTGAAAAATTTACTGTAGAAAAGGCAATCCCTGGCGTAATTAAAATTTGCGACAGTAAAAAAATTAGTTTTTGAATAATTTACTATAGAAAAGGTAATCCCTGCCGCAGTTTAAAATTTGCGACAGTAAAAAATTAATTTGTGAAAAATTTACTATAGAAAAGGCAATCCCTGGCGCAATTAAAATTTGCGACAATAAAAAATTATTTTTTGAAAAATTTACTGTAGAAATGCCAATCCCCGGCGCAATTAAAATTTGCGACAGTAGAAAATTATTTTTTGAATAATTTACTGTAGAAAAAGGCAATCCCTGGCGCGATTAAAATTTGCGACAGTAAAAAATTAATTTGTGAAAAATTTACTATAGAAAAGGCAATCCCTGGCGTAATTAAAATTTGCGACAGTAAAAAATTATATTTGGCAAAATTTACTGTAGAAAAGGCAATCCCTGGCGTAGTTAAAATTTGCGACAGTAAAAAATTAATTTGTGAAAAATTTACTGTAGAAACGGCAATCCCTGGCGCAATTAAATTTGCGACAGTAAAAAATTATTTTTTTGCAAAATTTACTATACAAAACGCAATCCCTGGCGCAATTAAAATTTGCGACAGTAAAAAATTATTTTTTGAAAAATTTACTATAGAAAAGGCAATCCCTGGCGTAATTAAAATTTGCGACAGTAAAAAATTATTTTTTGCAAAATTTACTATAGAAATGGCAATCCTTGTCGTATTTAGAATTTGCGACAGTAAAAAATTATTTTTTGTAAAATTTACTGTAGAAAAGGCAATCCCTGGCGCAATTAAAATTTGCGACAGTAAAAAATTAGTTTTTGAATAATTTACTATAGAAAAGGCAATCCCTGGCGTAATTAAAATTTGCGACAATAAAAAAATATTTTTTGAAAAATTTACTGTAGAAAAGGCAATCCCTGGCGCAATTAAAATTTGCGACAGTAAAAAATTATTTTTTGAAAAATTTACTGTAGAAAAGAGGCAATCCCTGGCGAAATTAAAATTTGCGATAGTAAAAAATTATTTTTTGCAAAATTTACTATAGAAAAGGCATTCTCTGGAGCAATTAAAATTTGCGACAGTAAAAAATTATTTTTTGGAAAATTTACTGTAGAAAAGGCAATTCCTGGCGCAATTAAAATTTGCGACAGTAAAAAATTAGTTTTTGAATAATTTACTATAGAAAAGGCAATCCCTGGCGTAATTAAAATTTGCGACAGTAAAAAATTATTTTTTGAAAAATTTACTATAGAAAAGGCAACCTCTGGCGTAATTAAAATTTGCGACAATAAAAAATTATTTTTTGCAAAATTTACTATAGAAGAGACAATCCCTGGCGTATTTAAAATTTGCGACAGTATGAAATTATTTGTTGAAAAATTTACTGTAGAAAAGGCAATCCCTGGCGCAATTAAAATTTGCGACAGTAAAAAATTATTTTTTGAATAATTTACTATAGAAAAGTCAATCCCTGGCGTAATTAAAATTTGCGACAGTAAAAAATTATTTTTTGAAAAATTTACTATAGAAAAGGCAATCCCTGGCGTAATTAAAATTTGCGACAGTAAAAAATTAGTTTTTGAATAATTTACTTTAGAAAAGGCAATCCCTGGCGTAATTAAAATTTGCGACAGTAAAAAATTATTTTTTGCAAAATTTACTATAGAAAAGGCAATCCCTGGCGCAATTAAAATTTGCGACAATAAAAAATTATTTTTTTGAAAAATTTACTGTAGAAAAGGCAATCCCTGGCGTAGTTAAAATTTGCTACAGTAAAAAATTAGTTTTTGAATAATTTACTATAGAAAAGGCAATCCCTGGCGTAGTTAAATTTTGCTACAAAAAAAAAATAGTTTTTGAATAATTTACTATAGAAAAGGCAATCCCTGGCGCAATTAAAATTTGCGACAATAAAAAATTATTTTTTGAAAAATTTACTATAGAAAAGGCAATCCCTGGCGTAATTAAAATTTGCGACAATAAAAAATTATTTTTTGCAAAATTTACTATAGAAGAGGCAATCCCTTGCGTATTTAAAATTTGCGACAGTATAAAATTATTTTTTGAAAAATTTACTGTAGAAAAGTCAATCCCTGGCGCAATTAAAATTTGCGACAGTAAAAAATTAATTTGTGAAAAATTTACTGTAGAAAAGTCAATCCCTGGCGTATTTAAAATTTGCGACAGTAAAAAATTATTTTTTGACAAATTTACTGTAGAAAAGGCAATCTCTGGCGTAATTAAAAGTTCCGACAGTAAAAAATTATTTTTTGAAAAATTTACTATAGAAAACGCAATCCCTGGCGCAATTAAAATTTGCGACAATAAAAAATTATTTTTTGAAAAATTTACTGTAGAAAAGGCAATCCCTGGCGTAATCAAAATTTGCGACAGTAAAAAATTAGTTTTTGAATAATTTACTATAGAAAAGGCAATCCCTGGCGTTATTAAAATTTGCGACAGTAAAAAATTAATTTGTGAAAAATTTACTATAGAAAAGGCAATCCCTGGCGCAATTAAAATTTGCGACAATAAAAAATTATTTTTTGAAAAATTTACTGTAGAAAAGGCAATCCCTGGCGTAGTTAAAATTTGCGACAGTAAAAAATTAATTTGTGAAAAATTTACTGTAGAAACGGCAATCCCTGGCGCAATTAAAATTTGCGACAGTAAAAAATTATTTTTTTGCAAAATTTACTATACAAAACGCAATCCCTGGCGCAATTAAAATTTGCGACAGTAAAAAATTATTTTTTGAAAAATTTACTGTAGAAAAGGCAATCCCTGGCGCAGTTAAAATTTGCGACAGTAAAAAATTATTTTTTGAAAAATTTACTATAGAAAAGGCAATCCCTGGCGCAATTCAAATTTGCGACAGTATAAAATTAATTTTTGAAAAATTTACTGTAGAAAAGGCAATCCCTGGCGTAATTAAAATTTGCGACAATAAAAAAATTATTTTTTGAAAAATTTACAATAGAAAACGCAATCCCTGGCGCAATTAAAATTTGCAAAAATAAAAAATTATTTTTTGAAAAATTTACTGTAGAAAAGGCAATCCCTGGCGTAATTAAAATTTGCGACAGTAAAAAAATTAGTTTTTGAATAATTTACTATAGAAAAGGTAATCCCTGCCGCAGTTAAAATTTGCGACAGTAAAAAATTAATTTGTGAAAAATTTACTATAGAAAAGGCAATCCCTGGCGCAATTAAAATTTGCGACAATAAAAAATTATTTTTTGAAAAATTTACTGTAGAAATGGCAATCCACGGCGCAATTAAAATTTGCGACAGTAGAAAATTATTTTTTGAATAATTTACTGTAGAAAAGGCAATCCCTGGCGCAATTAAAATTTGCGACAGTAAAAAATTAATTTGTGAAAAATTTACTGTAGAAAAGGCAATCCCTGGCGTAGTTAAAATTTGCGACAGTAAAAAATTAATTTGTGAAAAATTTACTGTAGAAACGGCAATCCCTGGCGCAATTAAAATTTGCGACAGTAAAAAATTATTTTTTTGCAAAATTTACTATACAAAACGCAATCCCTGGCGCAATTAAAATTTGCGACAGTAAAAAATTATTTTTTGAAAAATTTACTGTAGAAAAGGCAATCCCTGGCGCAATTAAAATTTGCGACAGTAAAAAATTATTTTTTGAAAAATTTACTATAGAAAAGGCAATACCTGGCGCAATTCAAATTTGCGACAGTATAAAATTAATTTTTGAAAAATTTACTGTAGAAAAGGCAATCCCTGGCGTAATTAAAATTTGCGACAGTAAAAAATTATTTTTTGAAAAATTTACAATAGAAACCGCAATCCCTGGCGCAATTAAAATTTGCAAAAATAAAAAATTATTTTTTGAAAAATTTACTGTAGAAAAGGCAATCCCTGGCGTAATTAAAATTTGCGACAGTAAAAAAATTAGTTTTTGAATAATTTACTATAGAAAAGGTAATCCCTGCCGCAGTTAAAATTTGCGACAGTAAAAAATTAATTTGTGAAAAATTTACTATAGAAAAGGCAATCCCTGGCGCAATTAAAATTTGCGACAATAAAAAATTATTTTTTGAAAAATTTACTGTAGAAATGGCAATCCCCGGCGCAATTAAAATTTGCGACAGTAGAAAATTATTTTTTGAATAATTTACTGTAGAAAAGGCAATCCCTGGCGCAATTAAAATTTGCGACAGTAAAAAATTAATTTGTGAAAAATTTACTGTAGAAAAGGCAATCCCTGGCGTAGTTAAAATTTGCGACAGTAAAAAATTAATTAGTGAAAAATTTACTGTAGAAACGGCAATCCCTGGCGCAATTAAAATTTGCGACAGTAAAAAATTATTTTTTTGCAAAATTTACTATACAAAACGCAATCCCTGGCGCAATTAAAATTTGCGACAGTAAAAAATTATTTTTTGAAAAATTTACTGTAGAAAAGGCAATCCCTGGCGCAATTAAAATTTGCGACAGTAAAAAATTATTTTTTGAAAAATTTACTATAGAAAAGGCAATCCCTGGCGCAATTCAAATTTGCGACAGTATAAAATTAATTTTTGAAAAATTTACTGTAGAAAAGGCAATCCCTGGCGTAATTAAAATTTGCGACAGTAAAAAATTATTTTTTGAAAAATTTACAATAGAAAACGCAATCCCTGGCGCAATTAAAATTTGCAAAAATAAAAAATTATTTTTTGAAAAATTTACTGTAGAAAAGGCAATCCCTGGCGTAATTAAAATTTGCGACAGTAAAAAAATTAGTTTTTGAATAATTTACTATAGAAAAGGTAATCCCTGCCGCAGTTAAAATTTGCGACAGTAAAAAATTAATTTGTGAAAAATTTACTATAGAAAAGGCAATCCCTGGCGCAATTAAAATTTGCGACAATAAAAAATTATTTTTTGAAAAATTTACTGTAGAAATGGCAATCCCCGGCGCAATTAAAATTTGCGACAGTAGAAAATTATTTTTTGAATAATTTACTGTAGAAAAGGCAATCCCTGGCGCAATTAAAATTTGCGACAGTAAAAAATTAATTTGTGAAAAATTTACTATAGAAAAGGCAATCCCTAGCGTAATTAAAATTTGCGACAGTAAAAAATTATATTTGGCAAAATTTACTATAGAAAAGCAATCCCTGGAGCAATTAAAATTTGCGACAGTAAAAAATTATTTGTTGAAAAATTTACAGTAGAAAAGGCAATCCCTGGCGTAATTAAAATTTGCGACAGTAAAAAATTAGTTTTTGAATAATTTACTATAGAAATGGCAATCCCTGGCGTATTTAAAATTTGCGACAGTAAAAAATTATTTTGTGAAAAATTTACTATAGAAAAGGCAATCCCTGGCGCAATTAAAATTTGCGACAATAAAAAATTATTTTTTGAAAAATTTACTGTAGAAATGGCAATCCCCGGCGCAATTAAAATTTGCGACAGTAGAAAATTATTTTTTGAATAATTTACTGTAGAAAAGGCAATCCCTGGCGCGATTAAAATTTGCGACAGTAAAAAATTAATTTGTGAAAAATTTTCTATAGAAAAGGCAATCCCTGGCGTAATTAAAATTTGCGACAGTAAAAAATTATATTTGGCAAAATTTACTATAGAACAGCAATCCATGGAGCAATTAAAATTTGCGACAGTAAAAAATTATTTTTTGAAAAATTTACAGTAGAAAAGGCAATCCCTGGCGTAATTAAAATTTGCGACAGTAAAAAATTAGTTTTTGAATAATTTACTATAGAAATGGCAATCCCTGGCGTATTTAAAATTTGCGACAGTAAAAAATTATTTTTTGCAAAATCTACTATAGAAAAGGCAATCCCTGGCGCAATAAAAATTTGCGACAGTAAAAAATTAGTTTTTGAATAATTTACTATAGAAAAGTCAATCCCTGGCGTAATTAAAATTTGCGACAATAAAAAATTATTTTTTGAAAAATTTACTGTAGAAAAGGCAATCCCTGGCGCAATTAAAATTTGCGACAGTAAAAAATTATATTTGGCAAAATTTACTATAGAAAAGCAATCCCTGGAGCAATTAAAATTTGCGACAGTAAAAAATTATTTTTAGAAAAATTTACTGTAGAAAAGGCAATCCCTGGCGCAATTAAAATTTGCCACATTAAAAAATTAGTTTTTGAATAATTTACTATAGAAAAGGCAATCCCTGGCGTAATTAAAATTTGCGACAGTAAAAAATTATTTTTTGAAAAATTTACTATAGAAAAGGCAATCTCTGGCGTAATTAAAATTTGCGACAATAAAAAATTATTTTTTGCAAAATTTACTATAGGAGAGGCAAACCCTGGCGTATTTAAAATTTTCGACAGTATAAAATTATTTTTAGAAAAATTTACTGTAGAAAAGGCAATCCCTGGCGCAATTAAAATTTGCGACAGTAAAAAATTATTTTTTGAATAATTTACTATAGAAAAGGCAATCCCTGGCGTAGTTAAAATTTGCGACAATAAAAAACTAGTTTTTGAATAATTTACTATAGAAAAGGCAATCCCTGGCGTAATTAAAATTTGCGACAGTAAAAAATTATTTTTTGCAAAATTTACTATAGAAAAGGTAATCCCTGGCGCAATTAAAATTTGCGACAGTAAAAAATTATTTTTTGAAAAATTTACTATAGAAAAGGCAATCCCTGGCGCAATTAAAATTTGCGACAATAAATAATAATTTTTTGAAAAATTTACTGTAGAAAAGGCAATCCCTGGCGTAATTAAAATTTGCGACAGTAAAAAATTAATTTGTGAAAAATTTACTATAGAAAAGGCAATCCCTGGCGCAATTAAAATTTGCGACAATAAAAAATTATTTTTTGAAAAATTTACTGTAGAAAAGGCAATCCCTGGCGTAGTTAAAATTTGCGACAGTAAAAAATTAATTTGTGAAAAATTTACTGTAGAAACGGCAATCCCTGGCGCAATTAAAATTTGCGACAGTAAAAAATTATTTTTTTGCAAAATTTACTATACAAAACGCAATCCCTGGCGCAATTAAAATTTGCGACAGTAAAAAATTATTTTTTGAAAAATTTACTGTAGAAAAGGCAATCCCTGGCGCAATTAAAATTTGCGACAGTAAAAATTATTTTTTGAAAAATTTACTATAGAAAAGGCAATCCCTGGCGCAATTCAAATTTGCGACAGTATAAAATTAATTTTTGAAAAATTTACTGTAGAAAAGGCAATCCCTGGCGTAATTAAAATTTGCGACAGTAAAAAATTATTTTTTGAAAAATTTACTATAGAAAACGCAATCCCTGGCGCAATTAAAATTTGCAAAATTAAAAAATAATTTTTGAAAAATTTACTGTAGAAAAGGCAATCCCTGGCGTAATTAAATTTGCGACAGTAAAAAAATTAGTTTTGAATAATTTACTATAGAAAAGGCAATCCCTGCCGCAATTAAAATTTGCGACAGTAAAAAATTAATTTGTGAAAATTTACTATAGAAAAGGCAATCCCTGGCGCAATTAAAATTTGCGACAATAAAAAATTATTTTTTAAAAATTTACTGTAGAAATTGCAATCCCCGGCGCAATTAAAATTTGCGACAGTAGTAAATTATTTTTTGAATAATTTACTGTAGAAAAGGCAATCCCTGGCGCAATTAAAATTTGCGACAGTAAAAAATTAATTGTGAAAAATTTACTATAGAAAAGGCAATCCCTGGCGTAATTAAAATTTGCGACAGTAAAAAATTATTTTTTGAAAAATTTACAGTAGAAAAGGCAATCCTTGGCGTAATTAAAATTTTCGACAGTAAAAAATTAGTTTTTGAATAATTTACTATAGAAATGGCAATCCCTGGCGTATTTAAAATTTGCGACAGTAAAAAATTATTTTTTGCAAAATCTACTATAGAAAAGGCAATCCTTGGCGCAATTAAAATTTGCGACAGTAAAAAATTAGTTTTTGAATAATTTACTATAGAAAAGTCAATCCCTGGCGTTATTAAAATTTGCGACAATAAAAAATTATTTTTTGAAAAATTTACTGTAGAAAAGGCAATCCCTGGCGCAATTAAATTTGCGACAGTAAAAAATTATATTTGGCAAAATTTACTATAGAAAAGCAATCCTGGAGCAATTAAAATTTGCGACAGTAAAAATTATTTTTAGAAAAATTTACTGTAGAAAAGGCAATCCCTGGCGCAATTAAAATTTGCGACAGTAAAAAATTAGTTTTTGAATAATTTACTATAGAAAAGGCAATCCCTGTCGTAATTAAAATTTGCGACAGTAAAAAATTATTTTTTGAAAAATTTGCTATAGAAAAGGCAATCTCTGGCGTAATTAAAATTTGCGACAATATAAAATTATTTTTTGCAAAATTTACTATAGAAGAGGCAATCCCTGGCGTATTTAAAATTTTCGACAGTATAAAATTATTTTTAGAAAAATTTACTGTAGAAAAGGCAATCCCTGCGTAATTAAAATTTGCAACAGTAAAAAATTATTTTTGAATAATTTACTATAGAAAAGGCAATCCCTGGCGTAATTAAAATTTGCGACAATAAAAAACTAGTTTTTGAATAATTTACTATAGAAAAGGCAATCCAGGCGTAATTAAAATTTGCGACAGGAAAAAATTAGTTTTTGAATAATTTACTATAGAAAAGGCAATCCCTGGCGTAATTAAATTTTGCGACAGTAAAAAATTAGTTTTTGAATAATTTACTATAGAAAAGGCAATCCCTGGCGTATTTAAAATTTGCGACAGTACAAAATTATTTTTTGAAAATTTACTGTAGAAATGGCAATCCCTGGCGCAATTCAAATTTGCGACAGTATAAAATTAATTTTGAAAAATTTACTGTAGAAAAGGCAATCCCTGGCGTATTTAAAATTTGCGACAGTAAAAAATTATTTTTTGAAAAATTTACTATAGAAAAGGCAATCCCTCGCGTAATTAAAATTTGCGTCAGTAAAAATTAGTTTTTGAATAAAAGGCAATCCCTGGCGTAATTAAAATTTGCGACAGTAAAAAATTATTTTTTGCGAAATTTACTATAGAAAAGGCAATCCCTGGCGCAATTAAAATTTGCGACAGTAAAAAATTATTTTTTGAAAAATTTACTATAGAAAAGGCAATCCCTGGCGCAATTAAAATTTGCGAAAATAAAAAATAATTTTTTTGAAAAATTTACTGTAGAAAAGGCAATCCCTGGCGTAATTAAAATTTGCGACAGTAAAAAATTATTTTTTGAAAAATTTACTATAGAAAAGGCATTCCCTGGCGCAATTAAAATTTGCGAAAATAAAAAATTATTTTTTGAAAAATTTACTGTAGAAAAGGCAATCCCTGGCGTAATTAAAATTTGCGACAGTAAAAAAAAATAGTTTTTGAATAATTTACTATAGAAAAGGCAATCCCTGGCGTAATTAAAATTTGCGACAGTAAAAAATTAATTTGTGAAAAATATACTGTAGAAAAGGCAATCTCTGGCGCAATTAAAATTTGCGACAATAAAAAATTATTTTTTGACAAATTTACTGTAGAAAAGGCAATCCCTGGCGTAATTAAAATTTGCGACAGTAAAAAATTAGTTTTTGAATAATTTACTATAGAAAAGGCAATCTCTGGCGTAATTAAAATTTGCGACAGTAAAAAATTATTTTTTGTATAATTTACTGTAGAAAAGGCAATCCCTGGCGTAATTAAAATTTGCGACAGTAAAAAATTAGTTTTTGAATAATTTACTATGGAAAAGGCAATCCCTGGCGTAATTAAAATTTGCGACAGTAAAAAATTATTTTTTGCAAAATTTACTATAACAAAGGCAATCCCTGGCGTATTTAAAATTTGCGACAGTAAAAAATTAGTTTTTGAATAATTTACTATAGAAAAGGCAATCCCTGGCGTAATTAAAATTTGCGACAGTAAAAAATTATTTTTTGAAAAATTTACTATAGAAAAGGCAATCCCTGGCGTAATTAAAATTTGCGACAGTAGAAAATTATTTTTTGAATAATTTACTGTAGAAAAGGCAATCCCTGGCGTAATTAAAATTTGCGACGGTAAAAAATTAGTTTTTGAATAATTTACTATAGCAAAGGCAATCCCTGGCGTAATTAAAATTTGCGACAGTAAAAAATTATGTTTTGCAAAATTTACTATAGAAAAGGCAATCCCTGGCATATTTAAAATTTGCGACAGCAAAAAATTATTTTTTGTAAAATTTACTGTAGAAAAGGCAATCCCTGGCGCAATTAAAATTTGCGACAGTATAAAATTAAATTTTGAAAAATTTACAATAAAAAGGCAATCCCTGGCGTAATTAAAATTGCCGACAGTATAAAATTCTTTTTTGTAAAATTTACTATAGGAAATGCAACCCCTGGCGTATTTAAAATTTGCGACAGTAAAAAATTATTTTTTGCAAAATTTACTATAGAAAAGGCAATCCCTGGCGCAATTAAAATTTGCGACAGTAAAAAATTAGTTTTTGAATAATTTACTGTAGAAAAGGGAATCCTTGGCGAAATTAAAATTTGCGACAATAAAAAATTATTTTTTGAAAAATTTACTGTAGAAAAGGCAATCCCTGGCGCAATTAAAATTTGCGACAGTAAAAAATTATTTTTGAAAAATTTACTGTAGAAACGGTAATCCCTGGCGCAATTAAAATTTGCGACAGTAAAAAATTATTTTTTGCAAAATTTACTATAGAAAAGGCAATCCCTGGCGCAATTAAAATTTGCGATAGTAAAAAATTAGTTTTTGAATAATTTACTATAGAAAAGGCAATCCCTGGCGTAATTAAAATTTGCGACAGCAAAAAATTATTTTTTGAAAAATTTACTATAGAAAAGGCAATCCCTGGCGTAATTAAAATTTGCGACACTAAAAAATTAGTTTTTGAATAATTTACTATAGAAAAGGCAATCCCTGGCGTAATTAAAATTTGCGACAGCAAAAAATTATTTTTTGAAAAATTTACTATAGAAAATGCAATCTCTGGCGTAATTAAAATTTGCGACAATAAAAAATTATTTTTTGCAAAATTTACTATAGAAAAGGCAATCCCTGGCGCAATTAAAATTTGCGACAGTATGAAATTATTTGTTGAAAAATTTACTGTAGAAAAGGCAATCCCTGGTGCAATTAAAATTTGCGACAGTAAAAAATTATTTTTTGAATAATTTACTATAGAAAAGTCAATCCCTGGCGTAATTAAAATTTGCGACAATAAAAAAATATTTTTTGAAAAATTTACTATAGAAAAGGCAATCAATGGCGTAATTAAAATTTGCGACAATAAAAAATTAGTTTTTGATAATTTACTATAGAAATGGCAATCCCTGGCGTAATTAAAATTTGCGACAGTAAAAAATTTTTTTTTGCAAAATTTACTATAGAAAAGGCAATCCCTGGCGCAATTAAAATTTGCGACAGTAAAAAATTATTTTTTGAAAAATTTACTATATGAAAAAGCAATCCGTGGCGCAATTAAAATTTGCGACAATAAATAATAATTTTTTGAAAAATTTATTGTAGAAAAGGCAATCCCTGGCGTAATTAAAATTTGCGACAGTAAAAAATTATTTTTTGAAAGTTTACTATAGAAAAGGCAATCCCTGGCGCAATTAAAATTTGCGACAATAAAAATTTATTTTTTTGAAAAATTTACTGTAGAAAAGGCAATCCCTGGCGTAATTAAAATTTGCGACAGTAAAAAATTAGTTTTTGAATAATTTACTATAGAAAAGGCAATCCCTGGCGTAGTTAAATTTTGCTACAAAAAAAAAATTAGTTTTTGAATAATTTACTATAGAAAAGGCAATCCCTGGCGCAGTTAAAATTTGCGACAATAAAAAATTATTTTTTGAAAAATTTACTATAGAAAAGGCAATCCCTGGCGTAATTAAAATTTGCGACAATAAAAAATTATTTTTTGCAAAATTTTCTATAGAAAAGGCAATCCCTTGCGTATTTAAAATTTGCGACAGTATAAAATTATTTTTTGAAAAATTTACTGTAGAAGAGTCAATCCCTGGCGCAATTAAAATTTGCGACAGTAAAAAATTAATTTTTGAAAAATTTAATGTAGAAAAGGCAATCCCTGGCGTATTTAAAATTTGGGACAGTAAAAAATTATTTTTTGAAAAATTTACCATAGAAAATGCAATCCCTGGCGTAATTAAAATTTGCGACAGTAAAAAATTAGTTTTTGAATAATTTACTATAGAAAAGGCAATCCCTGGCGTAATTAAAATTTGCGACAGTAAAATTTATTTTTTGCAAAATTTACTATAGAAAAGGCAATCCCTGGCGCAATTAAAATTTGCGACAGTAAAAAATTATTTTTTGAAAAATTTACTATATAAAAGGCAATCCCTGGCGCAATTAAAATCTGCGACAGTAAAAAATTATTTTTTGCAAAATTTACTATAGAAAAGGCAATCCCTGGCGCAATTAAAATTTGCGACAGTAAAAAATTATTTTTTGAAAAATTTACTATATGAAAAGGCAATCCGTGGCGCAATTAAAATTTGCGACAATAAATAATAATTTTTTGAAAAATTTACTGTAGAAAAGGCAATCCCTGGCGTAATTAAAATTTGCGAAAGTAAAAAATTATTTTTTGAAAAATTTACTATAGAAAAGGCAATCCCTGGCGCAATTAAAATTTGCGACAATAAAAATTTATTTTTTTGAAAAATTTACTGTAGAAAAGGCAATCCCTGGCGTAATTAAAATTTGCGACAGTAAAAAATTAGTTTTTGAATAATTTACTATAGAAAAGGCAATCCCTGGCGTAGTTAAATTTTGCTACAAAAAAAAAATAGTTTTTGAATAATTTACTATAGAAAAGGCAATCCCTGGCGCAGTTAAAATTTGCGACAATAAAAAATTATTTTTTGAAAAATTTACTATAGAAAAGGCAATCCCTGACGTAATTAAAATTTGCGACAATAAAAAATTATTTCTTGCAAAATTTACTATAGAAAAGGCAATCCCTTGCGTATTTAAAATTTGCGACAGTATAAAATTATTTTTTGAAAAATTTACTGTAGAAAAGTCAATCCCTGGCGCAATTAAAATTTGCGACAGTAAAAATTTAATTTTGAAAAATTTACAATAAAAAGGCAATCCCTGGCGTAATTAAAATTTGCGACAGTATAAAATTATTTTTTGTAAAATTTACTATAGGAAATGCAACCACTGGCGTATTTAAAATTTGCGAGAATAAAAAACTATTTTCTGAAAAATTACTGTAGAAAAGGCAATCTGTGGCGTAATTAAAATTTGCGACAGTAAAAAATATTTTTTGAAAAATTTACTATAGAAAACGCAATCCCTGGCGCAATTAAAATTTGCGAAAATAAAAAATTATATTTTGAAAATTTACTGTAGAAAAGGCAATCCCTGGCGTAATTAAAATTTGCGACAGTAAAAAATTAGTTTTTGAATAATTTACTATAGAAAAGGCAATCCCAGGCGTAATTAAAATTTGCGACAGTAAAAAATTATTTTTTGGAAAATTTACTATAGAAAAGGCAATCCCTGGCCTATTTAAAATTTGCGACAGCAAAAAATTATTTTTTGTAAAATTTACTGTAGAAAAGGCAATCCCTGGCGCAATTAAAATTTGCGACAGTATAAAATTAAATTTTGAAAAATTTACAATAAAAAGGCAATCCCTGGCGTAATTAAAATTTGCGACAGCATAAAATTATTTTTTGTCAAATTTACTATAGAAAAGGCAATCCCTGGCGTAATTAAAATTTGTGACAGTAAAAAACTAATTTGTGAAAAATTTACTATAGAAAAGGCAATCCCTGGCGTAATTAAAATTTGCGACAGTAAAAAATTGGTTTTTGAATAATTTACTATAGAAAAGGCAATCCCTGGCGTAATTAAAATTTGCGACAGTAAAAAATTATTTTTTGAAAAATTTACTATAGAAAAGGCAATCCCTGGCGTAATTAAAATTTGCGACAGTAGAAAATTATTTTTTGAATAATTTACTGTAGAAAAGGCAATCCCTGGCATATTTAAAATTTGCGACAGCAAAAAATTATTTTTTGTAAAATTTACTGTAGAAAAGGCAATCCCTGGCGCAATTAAAATTTGCGACAGTATAAAATTAAATTTTGAAAAATTTACAATAAAAAGGCAATCCCTGGCGTAATTAAAATTTGCGACAGTATAAAATTATTTTTTGTAAAATTTACTATAGGAAATGCAACCCCTGGCGTATTTAAAATTTGCGACAATAAAAAACTTTTTTTGAAAATTTACTGTAGAAAAGGCAATCTGTGGCGTAATTAAAATTTGCGACAGTAAAAAATATTTTTTGAAAAATTTACTATAGAAAACGCAATCCCTGGCGCAATTAAAATTGGCGAAAATAAAAAATTATATTTTGAAAAATTTACTGTAGAAAAGGCAATCCCTGGCGTAATTAAAATTTGCGACAGTAAAAAATTAGTTTTTGAATAATTTACTATAGAAAAGGCAATCCCTGGCGTAATTAAAATTTGCGACAGTAAAAAATTATTTTTTGCAAAATTTACTATAGAAAAGGCAATCCCTGGCATATTTAAAATTTGCGACAGCAAAAAATTATTTTTTGTAAAATTTACTGTAGAAAAGGCAATCCCTGGCGCAATTAAAATTTGCGACAGTATAAAATTAAATTTTGAAAAATTTACAATAAAAAGGCAATCCCTGGCGTAATTAAAATTTGCGACAGCATAAAATTATTTTTTGTCAAATTTACTATAGAAAAGGCAATCCCTGGCGTAATTAAAATTTGTGACAGTAAAAAACTAATTTGTGAAAAATTTACTATAGAAAAGGCAATCCCTGGCGTAATTAAAATTTGCGACAGTATAAAATTATTTTTTGTAAAATTTACTATAGGAAATGCAACCCCTGGCGTATTTAAAATTTGCGACAATAAAAAACTTTTTTTGAAAATTTACTGTAGAAAAGGCAATCCCTGGCGCAATTAAAATCTGCGACAGTAAAAAATTATTTTTTGCAAAATTTACTATAGAAAAGGCAATCCCTGGCGCAATTAAAATTTGCGACAGTAAAAAATTATTTTTTGAAAAATTTACTATATCAAAAGGCAATCCGTGGCGCAATTAAAATTTGCGACAATAAATAATAATTTTTTGAAAAATTTACTGTAGAAAAGGCAATCCCTGGCGTAATTAAAATTTGCGAAAGTAAAAAATTATTTTTTGAAAAATTTACTATAGAAAAGGCAATCCCTGGCGCAATTAAAATTTGCGACAATAAAAATTTATTTTTTTGAAAAATTTACTGTAGAAAAGGCAATCCCTGGCGTAATTAAAATTTGCGACAGTAAAAAATTAGTTTTTGAATAATTTACTATAGAAAAGGCAAACCCTGGCGTAGTTAAATTTTGCTACAAAAAAAAATTAGTTTTTGAATAATTTACTATAGAAAAGGCAATCCCTGGCGCAGTTAAAATTTGCGACAATAAAAAATTATTTTTTGAAAAATTTACTATAGAAAAGGCAATCCCTGACGTAATTAAAATTTGCGACAATAAAAAATTATTTCTTGCAAAATTTACTATAGAAAAGGCAATCCCTTGCGTATTTAAAATTTGCGACAGTATAAAATTATTTTTTGAAAAATTTACTGTAGAAAAGTCAATCCCTGGCGCAATTAAAATTTGCGACAGTAAAAAATTAATTTTTGAAAAATTTAATGTAGAAAAGGCAATCCCTGGCGTATTTAAAATTTGCGACAGTAAAAAATTATTTTTTGAAAAATTTTCCATAGAAAATGCAATCCCTGGCGTAATTAAAATTTGCGACAGTAAAAAATTAGTTTTTGAATAATTTACTATAGAAAAGGCAATCCCTGGCGTAATTAAAATTTGCGACAGTAAAATTTATTTTTTGCAAAATTTACTATAGAAAAGGCAATCCCTGGCGCAATTAAAATTTGCGACAGTAAAAAATTATTTTTTGAAAAATTTACTATAGAAAAGGCAATCCCTGGCGCAATTAAAATTTGCGACAATAAAAAACTATTTTTTGGAAAATTTACTGTAGAAAAGGCAATCTGTGGCGTTATTAAAATTTGCGACAGTAAAAAAGTATTTTTTGAAAAATTTACTATAGAAAACGCAATCCCTGGCGCAATTAAAATTTGCGAAAATAAAAAATTATATTTTGAAAAATTTACTGTAGAAAAGGCAATCCCTGGCGTAGTTAAAATTTGCGACAGTAAAAAATTAGGTTTTGAATAATTTACTATAGAAAAGGCAATCCCTGGCGTAATTAAAATTTGCGACAGTAAAAAACTAATTTGTGAAAAATTTACTATAGAAAAGGCAATCCCTCCCGCAATTAAAATTTGCGACAATAAAAAATTATTTTTTGAAAAATTTACTGTAGAAAAGGCAATCCCTGGGGTAATTAAAATTTGCGACAGTAAAAAATTAATTTGTGAAAAATTTACTATAGAAAAGGCAATCCCTGGCGTAATTAAATTTTGCGACAGTAAAAAATTAGTTTTTGAATAATTTACTATAGAAAAGGCAATCCCTGGCGTAATTAAAATTTGCGACAGTAAAAAATTATTTTTTGAAAAATTCACTATAGAAAAGGCAATCCCTGGCGTAATTAAAATTTGCGACAGTAGAAAATTATTTTTTGAATAATTTACTGTAGAAAAGGCAATCCCTGGCATATTTAAAATTTGCGACAGCAAAAAATTATTTTTTGTAAAATTTACTGTAGAAAAGGCAATCCCTGGCGCAATTAAAATTTGCGACAGTATAAAATTTAATTTTGAAAAATTTACAATAAAAAGGCAATCCCTGGCGTAATTAAAATTTGCGACAGTATAAAATTATTTTTTGTAAAATTTACTATAGGAAATGCAACCACTGGCGTATTTAAAATTTGCGACAATAAAAAACTATTTTCTGAAAAATTACTGTAGAAAAGGCAATCTGTGGCGTAATTAAAATTTGCGACAGTAAAAAATATTTTTTGAAAAATTTACTATAGAAAACGCAATCCCTGGCGCAATTAAAATTTGCGAAAATAAAAAATTATATTTTGAAAATTTACTGTAGAAAAGGCAATCCCTGGCGTAATTAAAATTTGCGACAGTAAAAAATTAGTTTTTGAATAATTTACTATAGAAAAGGCAATCCCAGGCGTAATTAAAATTTGCGACAGTAAAAAATTATTTTTTGGAAAATTTACTATAGAAAAGGCAATCCCTGGCCTATTTAAAATTTGCGACAGCAAAAAATTATTTTTTGTAAAATTTACTGTAGAAAAGGCAATCCCTGGCGCAATTAAAATTTGCGACAGTATAAAATTAAATTTTGAAAAATTTACAATAAAAAGGCAATCCCTGGCGTAATTAAAATTTGCGACAGCATAAAATTATTTTTTGTCAAATTTACTATAGAAAAGGCAATCCCTGGCGTAATTAAAATTTGTGACAGTAAAAAACTAATTTGTGAAAAATTTACTATAGAAAAGGCAATCCCTGGCGTAATTAAAATTTGCGACAGTAAAAAATTGGTTTTTGAATAATTTACTATAGAAAAGGCAATCCCTGGCGTAATTAAAATTTGCGACAGTAAAAAATTATTTTTTGAAAAATTTACTATAGAAAAGGCAATCCCTGGCGTAATTAAAATTTGCGACAGTAGAAAATTATTTTTTGAATAATTTACTGTAGAAAAGGCAATCCCTGGCATATTTAAAATTTGCGACAGCAAAAAATTATTTTTTGTAAAATTTACTGTAGAAAAGGCAATCCCTGGCGCAATTAAAATTTGCGACAGTATAAAATTAAATTTTGAAAAATTTACAATAAAAAGGCAATCCCTGGCGTAATTAAAATTTGCGACAGTATAAAATTATTTTTTGTAAAATTTACTATAGGAAATGCAACCCCTGGCGTATTTAAAATTTGCGACAATAAAAAACTTTTTTTGAAAATTTACTGTAGAAAAGGCAATCTGTGGCGTAATTAAAATTTGCGACAGTAAAAAATATTTTTTGAAAAATTTACTATAGAAAACGCAATCCCTGGCGCAATTAAAATTGGCGAAAATAAAAAATTATATTTTGAAAAATTTACTGTAGAAAAGGCAATCCCTGGCGTAATTAAAATTTGCGACAGTAAAAAATTAGTTTTTGAATAATTTACTATAGAAAAGGCAATTCCTGGCGTAATTAAAATTTGCGACAGTAAAAAATTATTTTTTGCAAAATTTACTATAGAAAAGGCAATCCCTGGCATATTTAAAATTTGCGACAGCAAAAAATTATTTTTTGTAAAATTTACTGTAGAAAAGGCAATCCCTGGCGCAATTAAAATTTGCGACAGTATAAAATTAAATTTTGAAAAATTTACAATAAAAAGGCAATGCCTGGCGTAATTAAAATTTGCGACACCATAAAATTATTTTTTGTCAAATTTACTATAGAAAAGGCAATCCCTGGCGTAATTAAAATTTGTGACAGTAAAAAACTAATTTGTGAAAAATTTACTATAGAAAAGGCAATCCCTGGCGTAATTAAAATTTGCGACAGTAAAAAATTATTTTTTGAAAAATTTACTGTAGAAACGGCAATTCCTGGCGCAATTAAAATTTGCGACAGTAAAAAATTATTTTTTGCAAAATTTACTATAGAAAAGGCAATCCCTGGCGCAATTAAAATTTGCGACAATAAAAAACTTTTTTTGAAAATTTACTGTAGAAAAGGCAATCTGTGGCGTAATTAAAATTTGCGACAGTAAAAAATATTTTTTGAAAAATTTACTATAGAAAACGCAATCCCTGGCGCAATTAAAATTGGCGAAAATAAAAAATTATTTTTTGCAAAATTTACTATAGAAAAGGCAATCCCTGGCGCAATTAAAATTTGCGACAGTAAAAAATTATTTTTTGAAAAATTTACTGTAGAAACGGCAATTCCTGGCGCAATTAAAATTTGCGACAGTAAAAAATTATTTTTTGCAAAATTTACTATAGAAAAGGCAATCCCTGGCGCAATTAAAATTTGCGACAGTAAAAAATTATTTTTTGAAAAATTTACTGTAGAAAAGGCAATCCCTGGCGCAATTAAAATTTGCGACAGTAAAAAATTAGTTTTTGAATAATTTACTATAGAAAAGGCAATCCCTGGCGTAATTAAAATTAGCGACAGCAAAAAATTATTTTTTGAAAAATTTACTATAGAAAAGGCAATCCCTGGCGTAATTAAAATTTGCGACAATAAAAAATTATTTCTTGCAAAATTTACTATAGAAGAGGCAATCCCTGGCGTGTTTAAAATTTGCGACAGTATAAAATTATTTTTTGAAAAATTTACTGTATAAAAGGCAATCCCTGGCGCAATTAAAATTTGCGACAGTAATAAATTATTTTTTGAATAATTTACTATAGAAAAGGCAATCCCGGGCGTAATTAAAATTTGCGACAGTATAAAATTATTTTTTGTAAAATTTACTGTAGAAAAGGCAATCCCTGGCGCAATTAAAATTTGCGACAGTATAAAATTAAATTTTGAAAAATTTACTATAGAAAAGGCAATCCCTGGCGTAATTAAAATTTGCGACAGTATAAAATTATTTTTTGTAAAATTGACTATAGAAAAGGCAATCCCTGGCGTATTTAAAATATGCGACAGTAAGAAATTATTCTTTGCAAAATTTACTATAGAAAAGGCAATCCCTGGCGCAATTAAAATTTGCGAGTGTAAAAAATTATTTTTTGAAAAATTTACTGTAGAATAGGCAATCCCTGGCGCAATTAAAATTTGCGACATTAAAAAATTAGTTTTTGAATAATTTACTATAAAAAAGGCAATCCCTGGCTGATTTAAAATTTGCGACAGTAAAAAATTATTTTTTGAATAATTTACTGTAGAAAAGGCAATCCCTGGCGCAATTAAAATTTGCGACAGTAAAAAATTATTTTTTGAAAAATTTACTGTAGAAAAGGCAATCCCTGGAGCAATTAAAATTTGCGACAGTAAAAAATTAGTTTTTGAATAATTTACTATAGAAAAGGCAATCCCAGGCGTAATTAAAATTTGCGGCAGTAAAAAATTATTTTTTGAAAAATTTACTATAGAAAAGGCAATCCCTGGCGTAATTAAAATTTGCGACAGTAGAAAATTATTTTTTGAATAATTTACTGTAGAAAAGGCAATCCCTGGCGTAATTAAAATTTGCGACAGTAAAAAATTAGTTTTTGAATAATTTACTATAGAAAAGGCAATCCCTGGCGTAATTAAAATTTGCGACAGTAAAAAATTATTTTTTGCTAAATTTACTATAGAAATGGCAATCCTTGGCGTATTTAAAATTTGCGACAGTAAAAAATTATTTTTTGTAAAATTTACTGTAGAAAAGGCAATCCCTGGCGCAATTAAAATTTGCGACAGCAAAAATTAGTTTTTGAATAATTTGCTATAGAAAAGGCAATCCCTGGCGTAATTAAAATTTGCGACAATAAAAAAATATTTTTTGAAAAATTTACTGTAGAAAAGGCAATCCCTGGCGCAATTAAAATTTGCGACAGTAAAAAATTATTTTTTGAAAAATTTACTGTAGAAAAGGCAATCCCTGGCGCAGTTAAAATTTGCGATAGTAAAAAATTATTTTTTGGCAAAATTTACTATAGAAAAGGCAATCTCTGGAGCGATTAAAATGTGCGACAGTAAAAAATTATTTTTTGAAAAATTTACTGTAGAAAAGCAATCCCTGGCGCAATTAAAATTTGCGACAGTAAAAAATTAGTTTTTGAATAATTTACTATAGAAAAGGCAATCCCTGGCGTAATTAAAATTTGCGACAGTAAAAAATTATTTTTTGAAAAATTTACTATAGAAAAGGCAATCTCTGGCGTAATTAAAATTTGCGACAATAAAAAATTATTTTTTGCAAAATTTACTATAGAAGAGACAATCCCTGGCGTATTTAAAATTTGCGACAGTATGAAATTATTTGTTGAAAAATTTACTGTAGAAAAGGCAATCCCTGGCGCAATTAAAATTTCCGACAGTAAAAAATTATTTTTTGAATAATTTACTATAGAAAAGTCAATCCCTGGCGTAATTAAAATTTGCGACAGTAAAAAATTATTTTTTGAAAAATTTACTATAGAAAAGGCAATCCCTGGCGTAGTTAAAATTTGCGACAGTAAAAAATTAGTTTTTGAATAATTTACTATAGAAAAGGCAATCCCTGGCGTAATTAAAATTTGCGACAGTAAAAAATTATTTTTTGCAAAATTTACTATAGAAAAGGCAATCCCTGGCGCAATTAGAATTTGCGACAGTAAAAAATTATTTTTTGAAAAATTTACTGTAGAAAAGGCAATCCCTGGCGCAATTAAAATTTGCGACAGTAAAAAATTAGTTTTTGAATAATTTACTATAGAAAAGGCAATCCCTGGCGTAATTAAAATTAGCGACAGCAAAAAATTATTTTTTGAAAAATTTACTATAGAAAAGGCAATCCCTGGCGTAATTAAAATTTGCGACAATAAAAAATTATTTCTTGCAAAATTTACTATAGAAGAGGCAATCCCTGGCGTATTTAAAATTTGCGACAGTATAAAATTATTTTTTGAAAAATTTACTGTATAAAAGGCAATCCCTGGCGCAATTAAAATTTGCGACAGTAAAAAATTATTTTTTGAATAATTTACTATAGAAAAGGCAATCCCGGGCGTAATTAAAATTTGCGACAGTATAAAATTATTTTTTGTAAAATTTACTGTAGAAAAGACAATCCCTGGCGCAATTAAAATTTGCGACAGTATAAAATTAAATTTTGAAAAATTTACTATAGAAAAGGCAATCCCTGGCGTAATTAAAATTTGCGACAGTATAAAATTATTTTTTGTAAAATTGACTATAGAAAAGGCAATCCCTGGCGTATTTAAAATTTGCGACAGTAAAAAATTATTTTTTGCAAAATTTACTATAGAAAAGGCAATCCCTGGCGCAATTAAAATTTGCGAGAGTAAAAAATTATTTTTTGAAAAATTTACTGTAGAATAGGCAATCCCTGGCGCAATTAAAATTTGCGACAGTAAAAAATTAGTTTTTGAATAATTTACTATAGAAAAGGCAATCCCTGGCTGATTTAAAATTTGCGACAGTAAAAAATTATTTTTTGAATAATTTACTGTAGAAAAGGCAATCCCTGGCGCAATTAAAATTTGCGACAGTAAAAAATTATTTTTTGAAAAACTTACTGTAGAAAAGGCAATCCCTGGCGCAATTAAAATTTGCGACAGTAAAAAATTAGTTTTTGAATAATTTACTATAGAAAAGGCAATCCCAGGCGTAATTAAAATTTGTGGCAGTAAAAAATAATTTTTTGAAAAATTTACTATAGAAAAGGCAATCCCTGGCGTAATTAAAATTTGCGACAGTAGAAAATTATTTTTTGAATAATTTACTGTAGAAAAAGCAATCCCTGGCGTAATTAAAATTTGCGACAGTAAAAAATTAGTTTTTGAATAATTTACTATAGAAAAGGCAATCCCTGGCGTAATTAAAATTTGCGACAGTAAAAAATTATTTTTTGCAAAATTTACTACAGAAATGGCAATCCTTGGCGTATTTAAAATTTGCGACAGTAAAAAATTATTTTTTGTAAAATTTACTGTAGAAAAGGCAATCCCTGGCGCAATTAAAATTTGCGACAGCAAAAATTAGTTTTTGAAAAATTTGCTATAGAAAAGGCAATCCCTGGCGTAATTAAAATTTGCGACAATAAAAAAATATTTTTTGAAAAATTTACTGTAGAAAAGGCAATCCCTGGCGCAATTAAAATTTGCGACAGTAAAAAATTATTTTTTGAAAAATTTACTGTAGAAAAGGCAATCCCTGGCGCAGTTAAAATTTGCGATAGTAAAAAATTATTTTTTGGCAAAATTTACTATAGAAAGGCAATCTCTGGAGCGATTAAAATGTGCGACAGTAAAAAATTATTTTTTGAAAAATTTACTGTAGAAAACAATCCCTGGCGCAATTAAAATTTGCGACAGTAAAAAATTAGTTTTTGAATAATTTACTATAGAAAAGGCAATCCCTGGCGTAATTAAAATTTGCGACAGTAAAAAATTATTTTTTGAAAAATTTACTATAGAAAAGGCAATCTCTGGCGTAATTAAAATTTGCGACAATAAAAAATTATTTTTTGCAAAATTTACTATAGAAGAGACAATCCCTGGCGTATTTAAAATTTGCGACAGTATGAAATTATTTGTTGAAAAATTTACTGTAGAAAAGGCAATCCCTGGCGCAATTAAAATTTCCGACAGTAAAAAATTATTTTTTGAATAATTTACTATAGAAAAGTCAATCCCTGGCGTAATAAAAATTTGCGACAGTAAAAAATTATTTTTTGAAAAATTTACTATAGAAAAGGCAATCCCTGGCGTAGTTAAAATTTGCGAGAGTAAAAAATTAGTTTTTGAATAATTTACTATAGAAAAGGCAATCCCTGGCGTAATTAAAATTTGCGACAGTAAAAAATTATTTTTTGCAAAATTTACTATAGAAAAGGCAATCCCTGGCGCAATTAAAATTTGCGACAGTAAAAAATTATTTTTTGAAAAATTTACTATATGAAAAGGCAATCCGTGGCGCAATTAAAATTTGCGACAATAAAAAATAATTTTTTGAAAAATTTACTGTAGAAAAGGCAATCCCTGGCGTAATTAAAATTTGCGACAGTAAAAAATTATTTTTTGATAAATTTACTATAGAAAAGGCAATCCCTGGCGCAATTAAAATTTGCGACAATAAAAAATTATATTTTTGAAAAATTTACTGTAGAAAAGGCAATCCCTGGCGTAATTAAAATTTGCGACAGTAAAAAATTAGTTTTTGAATAATTTACTATAGAAAAGGCAATCCCTGGCGTAGTTAAATTTTGCTACAAAAAAAAATTAGTTTTTGAATAATTTACTATAGAAAAGGCAATTCCTGGCGCAATTAAAATTTGCGACAATAAAAAATTATTTTTTGAAAAATTTACTATAGAAAAGGCAATCCCTGGCGTAGTTAAAATTTGCGACAATAAAAAATTATTTTTTGCAAAATTTACTATAGAAGAGGCAATCCCTTGCGTATTTAAAATTTGCGACAGTATAAAATTATTTTTTGAAAAATTTACTGTAGAAAAGTAAATCCCTGGCGCAATTAAAATTTGCGACAGTAAAAAATTAATATTTGAAAAATTTACTGTAGAAAAGGCAATCCCTGGCGTATTTAAAATTTGCGACAGTAAAAAATTATTTTTTGAAAAATTTACCATAGAAAAGGCAATCCCTGGCGTAATTAAAATTTGCGACAGTAAAAAATTATTTTTTGCAAAATTTACTATAGAAATGGCAATTCTGGGGTATTTAAAATTTGCGACAGTAAAAAATTATTTTTTGTAAAATTTACTGTAGAAAAGGCAATCCCTGGCGCAATTAAAATTTGCGACAGTAAAAAATTAGTTTTTGAATAATTTGCTATAGAAAAGGCAATCCCTGGCGTAATTAAAATTTGCGACAATAAAAAAATATTTTTTGAAAAATTTACTGTAGAAAAGGCAATCCCTGGCGCAATTAAAATTTGGGACAGTAAAAAATTATTTTTTGAAAATTTTACTGTAGAAAAGGCAATCCCTGGCGCAATTAAAATTTGCGATAGTAAAAAATTATTTTTTGCAAAATTTACTATAGAAAAGGCAATCTCTGGAGCGATTAAAATGTGCGACAGTAAAAAATTATTTCTTGAAAAATTTACTGTAGAAAAGCAATCCCTGGCGCAATTAAAATTTGCGACAGAAAAAAATTAGTTTTTGAATAATTTACTATAGAAAAGGCAATCCCTGGCGTAATTAAAATTTGCGACAGTAAAAAATTATTTTTTGAAAAATTTACTATAGAAAGGCAATTTCTGGCGTAATTAAAATTTGCGACAATAAAAAATTATTTTTTGCAAAATTTACTATAGAAGAGACAATCCCTGGCGTATTTAAAATTTGCGACAGTATGAAATTATTTGTTGAAAAATTTACTGTAGAAAAGGCAATCCCTGGCGCAATTAAAATTTGCGACCGTAAAAAATTATTTTTTGAATAATTTACTATAGAAAAGTCAATCCCTGGCGTAATTAAAATTTGCGACAGTAAAAAATTATTTTTTGAAAAATTTACTATAGAAAAGGCAATCCCTGGCGTAGTTAAAATTTGCGACAGTAAAAAATTAGTTTTTGAATAATTTACTATAGAAAAGGCAATCCCTGGCGTAATTAAAATTTGCGACAGTAAAAAATTATTTTTTGCAAAATTTACTATAGAAAAGGCAATCCCTGGCGCAATTAAAATTTGCGACAGTAAAAAATTATTTTTTGAAAAATTTACTATATGAAAAGGCAATCCGTGGCACAATTAAAATTTGCGACAATAAATAATAATTTTTTGAAAAATTTACTGTAGAAAAGGCAATCCCTGGCGTAATTAAAATTTGCGAGAGTAAAAAATTATTTTTTGAAAAATTTACTATAGAAAAGGCAATCCCTGGCGCAATTAAAATTTGCGACAATAAAAAATTATATTTTTGGAAAATTTACTGTAGAAAAGGCAATCCCTGGCGTAATTAAAATTTGCGACAGTAAAAAATTAGTTTTTGAATAATTTACTATAGAAAAGGCAATCCCTGGCGTAGTTAAATTTTGCTACAAAAAAAAATTAGTTTTTGAATAATTTACTATAGAAAAGGCAATCCCTGGCGTAATTAAAATTTGCGACAGTAAAAAATTATTTTTTGCAAAATTTACTATAGAAATGGCAATCCTTGGCGTATTTAAAATTTGCGACAGTAAAAAATTATTTTTTGTAAAATTTACTGTAGAAAAGGCAATCCCTGGCGCAATTAAAATTTGCGACAGTAAAAAATTAGTTTTTGAATAATTTGCTATAGAAAAGGCAATCCCTGGCGTAATTAAAATTTGCGACAATAAAAAAATATTTTTTGAAAAATTTACTGTAGAAAAGGCAATCCCTGGCGCAATTAAAATTTGCGACAATAAAAAATTATTTTTTGAAAAATTTACTGTAGAAAAGGCAATCCCTGGCGCAATTAAAATTTGCGATAGTAAAAAATTATTTTTGCAAAATTTACTATAGAAAAGGCAATTTCTGGAGCGATTAAAATGTGCGACAGTAAAAAATTATTTCTTGCAAAATTTACTATAGAAGAGGCAATCCCTGGGGTATTTAAAATTTGCGACAGTATATAATTATTTTTTGAAAAATTTACTGTATAAAAGGCAATCCCTGGCGCAATTAAAATTTGCGACAGTAAAAAATTATTTTTTGAATAATTTACTATAGAAAAGGCAATCCCGGAAGTAATTAAAATTTGCGACAGTATAAAATTATTTTTTGTAAAATTTACTGTAGAAAAGGCAATCCCTGGCGCAATTAAAATTTGCGACAGTATAAAATTAAATTTTGAAAAATTTACTATAGAAAAGGCAATCCCTGGCGTAATTAAAATTTGCGACAGTATAAAATTATTTTTTGTAAAATTGACTATAGAAAAGGCAATCCCTGGCGTATTTAAAATTTGCGACAGTAAAAAATTATTTTTTGCAAAATTTACTATAGAAAAGGCAATCCCTGGCGCAATTAAAATTTGCGAGAGTAAAAAATTATTTTTTGAAAAATTTACTGTAGATAGGCAATCCCTGGCGCAATTAAAATTTGCGACTGTAAAAAATTAGTTTTTGAATAATTTACTATAGAAAAGGCAATCCCTGGCTGATTTAAAATTTGCGACAGTAAAAAATTATTTTTTGAATAATTTACTGTAGAAAAGGCAATCCCTGGCGCAATTAAAATTTGCGACAGTAAAAAATTATTTTTTGAAAAATTTACTGTAGAAAAGGCAATCCCTGGCGCAATTAAAATTTGCGACAGTAAAAAATTAGTTTTTGAATAATTTACTATAGAAAAGGCAATCCCAGGCGTAATTAAAATTTGCGGCAGTAAAAAATTATTTTTTGAAAAATTTACTATAGAAAAGGCAATCCCTGGCGTAATTAAAATTTGCGACAGTAGAAAATAATTTTTTGAATAATTTACTGTAGAAAAGGCAATCCCTGGCGTAATTAAAATTTGCGACAGTAAAAAATTAGTTTTTGTATAATTTACTATAGAAAAGGCAATCCCTGGCGTAATTAAAATTTGCGACAGTAAAAAATTATTTTTTGAAAAATTTACTATAGAAAAGGCAATCTCTGGCGTAATTAAAATTTGCGACAATAAAAAATTATTTTTTGCAAAATTTACTATAGAAGAGACAATCCCTGGCGTATTTAAAATTTGCGACAGTATGAAATTATTTGTTGAAAAATTTACTGTAGAAAAGGCAATCCTTGGCGCAATTAAAATTTCCGACAGTAAAAAATTGTTTTTTGAATAATTTACTATAGAAAAGTCAATCCCTGGCGTAATTAAAATTTGCGACAGTAAAAAATTATTTTTTGAAAAATTTACTATAGAAAAGGCAATCCCTGGCGTAGGTAAAATTTGCGACAGCAAAAAATTAGTTTTTGAATAATTTACTATAGAAAAGGCAATCCCTGGCGTAATTAAATTTGCGACAGTAAAAAATTATTTTTTGCAAAATTTATTATAGAAAAGGCAATCCCTGGCGCAATTAAAATTTGCGACAGTAAAAAATTATTTTTTGAAAAATTTACTATATGAAAAGGCAATCCGTGGCGCAATTAAAATTTGCGACAATAAAAAATAATTTTTTGAAAAATTTACTGTAGAAAAGGCAATCCCTGGCGTAATTAAAATTTGCGACAGTAAAAAATTATTTTTTGAAAAATTTACTATAGAAAAGGCAATCCCTGGCGCAATTAAAATTTGCGACAATAAAAAATTATATTTCTGAAAAATTTACTGTAGAAAAGGCAATCCCTGGCGTAATTAAAATTTGCGACAGTAAAAAATTAGTTTTTGAATAATTTACTATAGAAAAGGCAATCCCTGGCGTAGCTAAATTTTGCTACAAAAAAAAATTAGTTTTTGAATAATTTACTATAGAAAAGGCAATCCCTGGCGCAATTAAAATTTGCGACAATAAAAAATTAGTTTTTGAATAATTTACTATAGAAAAGGCAATCCCTGGCGTAATTAAAATTTGCGACAGTAAAAAATTATTTTTTGCAAAATTTACTATAGAAATGGCAGTTCTGGCGTATTTAAATTTGCGACAGTAAAAAATTATTTTTTGTAAAATTTACTGTAGAAAAGGCAATCCCTGGCGCAATTAAATTTGCGACAGTAAAAAATTAGTTTTTGAATAATTTGCTATAGAAAAGGCAATCCCTGGCGTAATTAAAATTTGCGACAATAAAAAAATATTTTTTGAAAAATTTACTGTAGAAAAGGCAATCCCTGGCGCAATTAAAATTTGGGACAGTAAAAAATTATTTTTTGAAAAATTTACTGTAGAAAAGGCAATCCCTGGCGCAATTAAAATTTGCGATAGTAAAAAATTATTTTTTGCAAAATTTACTATAGAAAAGGCAATCTCTGGAGCGATTAAAATGTGCGACAGTAAAAAATTATTTTTTTGAAAAATTTACTGTAGAAAAGCAATCCCTGGCGCAATTAAAATTTGCGACAGTAAAAAATTAGTTTTTGAATAATTTACTATAGAAAAGGCAATCCCTGGCGTAATTAAAATTTGCGACAGTAAAAAATTATTTTTTGAAAAATTTACTATAGGAAAGGCAATCTCTGGCGTAATTAAAATTTGCGACAATAAAAAATTATTTTTTGCAAAATTTACTATAGAAGAGACAATCCCTGGCGTATTTAAAATTTGCGACAGTATGAAATTATTTGTTGAAAAATTTACTGTAGAAAAGGCAATCCCTGGCGCAATTAAAACTTGCGACAGTAAAAAATTATTTTTTAAATAATTTACTATAGAAAAGTCAATCCCTGGCGTAATTAAAATTTGCGACAGTAAAAAATTATTTTTGAAAAATTTACTATAGAAAAGGCAATGCCTGGCGTAGTTAAAATTTGCGACAGTAAAAAATTAGTTTTTGAATAATTTACTATAGAAAAGGCAATCCCTGGCGTAATTAAAATTTGCGACAGTAAAAAATTATTTTTTGCAAAATTTACTATAGAAAAGGCAATCCCTGGCGCAATTAAAATTTGCGACAGTAAAAAAATTATTTTTTGAAAAATTTACTATATGAAAAGGCAATCCGTGGCGCAATTAAAATTTGCGACAATAAATAATAATTTTTTGAAAAATTTACTGTAGAAAAGGCAATCCCTGGCGTAATTAAAATTTGCGACAGTAAAAAATTATTTTTTGAAAAATTTACTATAGAAAAGGCAATCCCTGGCGCAATTAAAATTTGCGACAATAAAAAATTATATTTTTGGAAAATTTACTGTAGAAAAGGCAATCCCTGGCGTAATTAAAATTTGCGACAGTAAAAAATTAGTTTTTGAATAATTTACTATAGAAAAGGCAATCCCTGGCGTAGTTAAATTTTGCTACAAAAAAAAAATAGTTTTTGAATAATTTACTATAGAAAAGGCAATCCCTGGCGTAATTAAAATATGCGACAGTAAAAAATTATTTTTTATAAAATTTACTATAGAAATGGCAATCCTTGGCGTATTTGAAATTTGCGACAGTAAAAAATTATTTTTTGTAAAATTTACTGTAGAAAAGGCAATCCCTGGCGCAATTAAAATTTGCGACAGTAAAAAATTAGTTTTTGAATAATTTGCTATAGAAAAGGCAATCCCTGGCGTAATTAAAATTTGCGACAATAAAAAAAATATTTTTTGAAAAATTTACTGTAGAAAAGGCAATCCCTGGCGCAATTAAAATTTGCGACAATAAAAAATTATTTTTTGAAAAATTTACTGTACAAAAGGCAATCCCTGGCGCAATTAAAATTTGCGATAGTAAAAAATTATTTTTTGCAAAATTTACTATAGAAAAGGCAATTTCTGGAGCGATTAAAATGTGCGACAGTAAAAAATTATTTTTTGAAAAATTTACTGTAGAAAAGCAATCCCTGGCGCAATTAAATTTTGCGACAGTAAAAAATTAGTTTTTGAATAATTTACTATAGAAAAGGCAATCCCTGGCGTAATTAAAATTTGCGACAGTAAAAAATTATTTTTTGAAAAATTTACTATAGAAAAGGCAATCTCTGGCGTAATTAAAATTTGCGACAATAAAAAATTATTTTTTGCAAAATTTACTATAGAAGAGACAATCCCTGGCGTATTTAAAATTTGCGACAGTATGAAATTAATTGTTGAAAAATTTACTGTAGAAAAGGCAATCCCTGGCGCAATTAAAATTTGCGACAGTAAAAATTATTTTTTGAATAATTTACTATAGAAAAGTCAATCCCTGGCGTAATTAAAATTTGCGACAGTAAAAAATTATTTTTTGAAAAATTTACTATAGAAAAGGCAATCCCTGGCGTAGTTAAAATTTGCGACAGTAAAAAATTAGTTTTTGAATAATTTACTATAGAAAAGTCAATCCCTGGCGTAATTAAAATTTGCGACAGTAAAAAATTATTTTTTGAAAAATTTACTATAGAAAAGGCAATCCCTGGCGTAGTTAAAATTTGCGACAGTAAAAAATTAGTTTTTGAATAATTTACTATAGAAAAGGCAATCCCTGGCGTAATTAAAATTTGCGACAGTAAAAAATTATTTTTTGCAAAATTTACTATAGAAAAGGCAATCCCTGGCGCAATTAAAATTTGCGACAGTAAAAAATTATTTTTTGAAAAATTTACTATATGAAAAGGCAATCCGTGGCGCAATTAAAATTTGCGACAATAAATAATAATTTTTTGAAAAATTTACTGTAGAAAAGGCAATCCCTGGCGTAATTAAAATTGCGACAGTAAAAAATTATTTTTTGAAAAATTTACTATAGAAAAGGCAATCCCTGGCGCAATTAAAATTTGCGACAATAAAAAATTATATTTTTGGAAAATTTACTGTAGAAAAGGCAATCCCTGGCGTAATTAAAATTTGCGACAGTAAAAAATTAGTTTTTGAATAATTTACTATAGAAAAGGCAATCCCTGGCGTAGTTAAATTTTGCTACAAAAAAAAATAGTTTTTGAATAATTTACTATAGAAAAGGCAATCCCTGGCGTAATTAAAATATGCGACAGTAAAAAATTATTTTTTTATAAAATTTACTATAGAAATGGCAATCCTTGGCGTATTTGAAATTTGCGACAGTAAAAAATTTTTTTTTGTAAATTTTACTGTAGAAAAGGCAATCCCTGGCGCAATTAAAATTTGCGACAGTAAAAAATTAGTTTTTGAATAATTTGCTATAGAAAAGGCAATCCCTGGCGTAATTAAAATTTGCGACAATAAAAAAAATATTTTTTGAAAATTTACTGTAGAAAAGGCAATCCCTGGCGCAATTAAAATTTGCGACAATAAAAAATTATTTTTTGAAAAATTTACTGTACAAAAGGCAATCCCTGGCGCAATTAAAATTTGCGATAGTAAAAAATTATTTTTTGCAAAATTTACTATAGAAAAGGCAATTTCTGGAGCGATTAAAATGTGCGACAGTAAAAAATTATTTTTTGAAAAATTTACTGTAGAAAAGCAATCCCTGGCGCAATTAAATTTTGCGACAGTAAAAAATTAGTTTTGAATAATTTACTATAGAAAAGGCAATCCCTGGCGTAATTAAAATTTGCGACAGTAAAAAATTATTTTTTGAAAAATTTACTATAGAAAAGGCAATCTCTGGCGTAATTAAAATTTGCGACAATAAAAAATTATTTTTTGCAAAATTTACTATAGAAGAGACAATCCCTGGCGTATTTAAAATTTGCGACAGTATGAAATTAATTGTTGAAAAATTTACTGTAGAAAAGGCAATCCCTGGCGCAATTAAAATTTGCGACAGTAAAAAATTATTTTTTGAATAATTTACTATAGAAAAGTCAATCCCTGGCGTAATTAAAATTTGCGACAGTAAAAAATTATTTTTTGAAAAATTTACTATAGAAAAGGCAATCCCTGGCGTAGTTAAAATTTGCGACAGTAAAAAATTAGTTTTTGAATAATTTACTATAGAAATGGCAATCCCTGGCGTAATTAAAATTTGCGACAGTAAAAAATTATTTTTTGCAAAATTTACTATAGAAAAGGCAATCCCTGGCGCAATTAAAATTTGCGACAGTAAAAAATTATTTTTTGAAAAATTTACTATATGAAAAGGCAATCCGTGGCGCAATTAAAATTTGCGACAATAAATAATAATTTTTTGAAAAATTTACTGTAGAAAAGGCAATCCCTGGCGTAATTAAAATTTGCGACAGTAAAAAATTATTTTTTGAAAAATTTACTATAGAAAAGGCAATCCCTGGCGCAATTAAAATTTGCGACAATAAAAAATTATATTTTTGAAAAATTTACTGTAGAAAAGGCAATCCCTGGCGTAATTAAAATTTGCGACAGTAAAAAATTAGTTTTTGAATAATTTACTATAGAAGAGGCAATCCCTTGCGTATTTAAAATTTGCGACAGTATAAAATTATTTTTTGAAAAATTTACTGTAGAAAAGTCAATCCCTGGCGCAATTAAAATTTGCGACAGTAAAAAATTAATTTTTGAAAAATACTGTAGAAAAGGCAATCCCTGGCGTATTTAAAATTTGCGACAGTAAAAAATTATTTTTTGAAAAATGTACCATAGAAAAGGCAATCCCTGGCGTAATTAAAATTTGCGAAAATAAAAAATTATATTTTGAAAAATTTACTGTATAAAAGGCAATCCCTGGCGTAATTAAAATTTGCGACAGTAAAAAATTAGTTTTTGAATAATTTACTATAGAAAAGGCAATCCCTGGCGTAATTAAAATTTGCGACAGTAAAAAATTAATTTGTGAAAAATTTACTATAGAAAAGGCAATCCCTGCCGCAATTAAAATTTGCGACAATAAAAAATTATTTTTTGAAAAATTTACTGTAGAAAAGGCAATCCCTGGCGTAGTTAAAATTTGCGACAGTAAAAAATTAATTTGTGAAAAATTTACTGTAGAAACGGCAATCCCTGGCGCAATTAAAATTTGCGACAGTAAAACATTATTTTTTGAAAAATTTACTATAGAAAAGGCAATCCCTGGCGCAATTAAAATTTGCGACAATAAAAAATTATATTTTTGAAAAATTTACTGTAGAAAAGGCAATCCCTGGCGCAATTAAAATTTACGACAGTAAAAAATTATTTTTTGAAAAATTTACTATAGAAAAGGCAATCCCTGGCGCAGTTAAAATTTACGACAATAAAAAATTATATTTTTGAAAAATTTACTGTAGAAAAGGCAATCCCTGGCGTAATTAAAATTTGCGACAGTAAAAAATTAGTTTTTGAATAATTTACTATAGAAGAGGCAATCCCTTGCGTATTTAAAATTTGCGACAGTATAAAATTATTTTTTGAAAAATTTACTGTAGAAAAGTCAATCCCTGGCGCAATTAAAATTTGCGACAGTAAAAAATTAATTTTTGAAAAATTTTACTGTAGAAAAGGCAATCCCTGGCGTATTTAAAATTTGCGACAGTAAAAATTAGTTTTTGAATAATTTACTATAGAAAAGGCAATCCCTGGCGTAATTAAAATTTGCGACAGTAGAAAATTATTTTTTGAATAATTTACTGTAGAATAGGCAATCCCTGGCGTAAT